>VXBQ01004331.1:50599-76674 GCA_013400175.1 Phainopepla nitens | reverse complement strand
CAGGGCGGGCGGGGGACGCTGCCCCCGCTGCTGGGGTGGCGCGGGTGGGGAAGGGGCACCTCGCTCGCCGAGAGCACCCGGCCCGTCAGGTTGAAACTCGGGGTCCTCCCCACGTGCGTCTCCAGGCACCGTCGGGTGATGTGCCTTCGACTGCCCTAGCCTGCAACTAAATGAGTGTTGGGAGCCTTTGAGCTTTTTAACTCAATTGAACCAACATTATTGAAAAATAAATCAGTTTAGCCCGTCAAAATGGATGGTCATGTCTAGTCTGAAGTATAAAGTAGGTACTTTTCGAGAACACTATGTTAGGTAAGATTTTAAAGCCCGGGGTTTTGTGGTTCAAATTGTATTTTAATGCACGTTATCTGCTTAAAATTAACTTGGGTTTTAATGAGGCTACGTAACACAATTTGCTGGGATTAGACGGTGTCTAAGCTCAATTTCAGAAGCACATTTGTCTAGACGAGTGTCTAGGTGAGTTGGGTTCCAGCCATCTGCAACTCTGTGGTCTGGGATTGGGATTGAGCCTTTCTATTACAATGCAGCGGGCATGGGCATATGCAGCATCTTGAGGTGGAAATCCATTGCAGTTATCTGTTTTAATCTACTATATGTAGAATATTCATGAACATGTATCTCTTATGGCATACAAGATAATGGGAACTTGTCCTGCCATATAGCAGTACAGTATTGCTGGTAAAATGGCTTATGCATAACCCCTGCATTTACAGACAGCTTGGTAAAAAGGTTTTCAGAAGTGTGAATCCTCTTGACCCTGCTAGCATCTTTGAAACAGGAGCTAAAGTGGCATTTTCAATGTCGGGTATGTCACGTTGTAGAAGGAAATTGAGAAACGGTGGAAACTGGAACCTTGCAGAGAGCAGTGTAGGGAAAAGGAGGAGAAATAACAATTAAGAAGAAACAGACAAAGGCGCTAGAAGGAAAAAAGGAGGGAGGACACAAGTGTTTAAGGATGTTTAACTAAATAACTTCGAGAAAATTACATTTAAGTACTTAGTAATGGCTGATGGCTTGATCTTTGTCTGAATCTGACATTACTACCCCTGTTCTGAGTGGAGAGAAAAATGCCATCATCATAAATAAAATATTCTGGTCCAGGAGCTGAAACTGAGTTTAGCATCTGAGTACTTTGCATTTTCTGTGTGCACCATTCACTCCAGGTAGCTCTGCTGTTTGGCTGAGACTCGTACCAACACTGCTATAATTCAGTCTGTGATTTGCTTTCAGCAATTAGGGATATCATTTCTGAGAGCTTCTTAGGAACCTGTAATTAACAACGCTTAATTGATACATGCTGTCTTACCTCATGAATTAGCCTAGATCCTAGCACTTAGTGAATTTGGAAAAATAGTCCTTTTTTTCCTCCCTATTTCTAAGTAAATATCACTTTATCATTTGTGAAGGATGAGTCTCTCCCAGGCTACTGCAGTCTTCCTTTCACAGAAAAACAAGTAACCCAAAATTTCTGAGAAGCATCTGGCTTTGCAGCTGCTTGGGAATGATCTACAAGCATATGTCAGGGTCTTTTAAATCAATGAAAATTTTGCCTAAATTAGACACCAGTGCGGTGCCAAGTGAGAGAAACACAGGTCTTGTCTTCTGAAAATTGTACAATCTCAGGATGCAGAGATGTTACACAGACTTTCTCCACCAGAGGAAGGACAAGCTTCCAGCTGTGCACAGATTCTTCAACTGCACCCTGCAATTTCTGTCATTCTTCCCACCGTGGTCTTTGTTTGGCAGGGATATTTCTGTGAAAGTCCTTCTTTGTTCTCTCCCCAACCCAAACCTCTTCTGTTTCCAAGGGCAGTAGTACTGAAAATTCATTTAATTCAGGAATGTAGAATCACTTTTGTAGCTTTGATTGAGCTCATAAGCTGGTGGTTCTTATTTCTCATCTCTGTATTTCCATCACCCATCTCAGGAAACCAGTAAAGCAGAAACACACAATTAGCAAACCACAGAGATAGCAGCTACTCTGATGATGATGCTTTGCTTCCTTGTAGGGACAGGATTTCAGCTCTTTTTTAAGTCTTTCGATTTGTGGCATAAAAAAATACCATGCAAAACATGCAAAATGATACTGTTGTTTGCTGCCTTCTTCCACAAGCCTTTACCAAGTTAAAGCATGTTTGCCTTTAATGGGGCATTTGTTCTACAAAAAGTCAGGCACATTATTTACAGCACCTTTTCTTACATCAAGTCTCCAAAGAAACACCCTAAACAAAAACCGCTTGCAGTTCCTTTACAACCCAAGCATCTCCTTTCCTGGCTTTGGTAAGAATTCACTACAAACCCTGGCCTCTGCTGCTGACACTGAGTCATGCTGAATCACTCTGCAAATGTAAGTATTATCAAGTGCAGGAAAAATAGTTGCCAAGATATCACTTGCAAGTTGGACAACAGAAAACATTCGCCTCAGTGTATCATGCGAGCCGCAAGCCTCATCCCTTCAATGTTTCACACTGAGGTGTGGTTATTTCGGAGAAGGGGAGAGAGCCAGGCTGGCAGTTTGCTCATTATTGTGTAAAAGAACATATTGTTTGGAGCTAGAAGCAGCGTGGTCATGGGCCTGGAGCACAGGGTGTGCCAGCAGCCTCCTCGCCGCAGATGGAGCAGCCACGGCTGCGCTATTCATTACTTGCAGGGTAAGATGAAATGACAGAAAAGGAAATCCGTGATGCACGGTGCAGATGGTGGCCCGAGGTGTAACACACATCTGTGCACTCTCCAGATCTCAGGGCACTTGCTGTTGATTTTTTGGGGTAATTTTATGTGGTCTGAGCTCTCTCTAAATCCCGGTGTTTGTCGTGTGTCCCCCCACCCCCGACCCCAAAACACTTCTTAGGGGCTCTTGAAAGGCGGGGTACTTAAGTTACATTCCTGAAGCAAGTGTTTGAATTTCAGAAACCTTAGGAGCACATAAACAAGCAGTGTGTTTGTGGAAGAGGTAGTTAATGCCATTGGTTCAGAGTGTTATGTGGGCTGAGTAAGACCTTGCATGAAGTGGTCTGTCAGAGGAAAGCAGTAAAGCTCTCTAGGGAGATAAAACAGTCAGTGTAACTTCTCTGGGGAGAGCACCGTCTTGTCAGGCCTTCTGCTGCCAGTATAAAGTAGATTTTCATAAATCTCCCTGGCTGGAGACATTCTGCATTAGGCCAGTCTGCTCACCTTGAAAAGATCTCTCTGCTGCAGCATCTGGGACCTGAGTGCTTGGAGCTGTGTTGCTTGTTAACACACAGCAATCCTTTCGTGACCCTCCAGTGATGAAGATGGATGTACAGCCACGTAACACACCCCCCTCCTCTTCCCCCCTCCCCCAATCTCACTTTCACTTGTCCTCTAATAATACTCAGTCCAAGATGACTGTTATCTGAAGAGAAAGCCAGGCTCTGCTAACACAAACGGTGCCGTATCCTTAGGGACATGACCTTTAAGCTCTGCTAGCAAACTGCATTAGTGACAAAAATTAAACTTTGGCAATGGCAGAACAGTACGTGTGTAATCCACATCTTAACTTGTTCCCACAAGAAGTTCTCAGTGCTGATGTATTTTATGTTGCCTTACTGGTGATTGTCATTAATTCCCAGTTTTTATCTGCATGTGGAAATGTTCCCCTTGTTGATATTCCATGCATCCCTGCTGGCAAACAGAGAGCACACAGGCTCAGGTATTGCCTCTCCAGCATGGCTGCTGTTGCCAAAGCCTGCTCTGTGGGGTAAGAAGGGATGAGTTAAGGTTCACACACATGATTCCAAAGGCACAACAGGGAGAAAATGTTTTTCCTGTTGCCTTATACCCAACTGCTGTTTAGGGGTGACCTGCTGAGCCACCCGTGGTTTTACAGCTCCAGTACCCTCTCGTGGTCACTTTATTTCATGTATTAACATATGGGATCACTTGTTTTCTGTTTCATTCTTACCTTACACCATCACATCAGGGGTTAAACAGCCGTAAGTGAAACACAACATCTTTAACCTTGATGCTTGTAGTTCCTGTCCCTGTTAGGCAGCTTCCTTGTGGTGTTTGTGAGCAGTTTATCTCCCAGGAAGGTATGGATTCTTTTTGGCTCCGCCATCACACAAGGTTGTGGGTAACACCCATGGGCAGCTGAGCACTGCACATCTGCTTACTCACACCCACAGAATGGAAAAGTAAGAGCAAACCTTTTTTTTTTTTTTTAAGAGAAAACTCATGGGTTGGTAATTTTATAAGCAAAGAAGTGGAATAAGAAAGAAAACAAAAGATAAGTGACGCAAAGGCAATCTTTTGCCACCTCCCCCAGACAGAGTGATGCCCAGCCTGTTCCCAAGGCAAAAGACAACCGGCCTACCTAAATTCCACTCCTCTCCACTGCGTTGCTGAACATATTGTTATATGGTGTGCAGTATTGCTTTGGACACTTGGGGTTGTATCTGCATGTATCCCCTCCCCACCTCTTGTGCACCCCTGATCTGTTCACTGGTCGGATAGCAGCAGAAACAGAGGCATCCTTGATGCTGTACAAATGCTGCCCAGCAATAAAAAGAGCCTATATAGCAGCTTTGTTTTGGTCACAAATCCAAAACATAGTACGAGCTGCCAGGAAGAGAATTAACTCCATCCCAGCCAGACCCAGTACACACAGATGTAGGAAAATCACACTGAGGACACAGTGTGCAGAAAAAAAAAATCATGAATGACACTGTATCAGAAACCTACATACCTCAAACTAACCAAGTAGCATAATTCTTATGAATTTAAGTATTTTTAAATATATGCTTCTGTATAGATGGTGTCATCTCAGAGATTCTTCTAGGCAAGTATAGGTATGTTAGGTTTGCAGGAACAGGCTGAGGTGCTTTCCAGTTTAAAATCACCTGGCTACCTAGCAACACAGTATTGATACTGAATGTTGTTCCTGTGAAATAAGTGGAAACACCTTTTAATGAGCTCATTTTCTTATGCTATCTTGATAAAAGTCTTGTAAAAGGGAGAATGGGATTTAATATGCAATGGCCCCAACTGTTGTGATTTTAGATCCCGATGTTTTGAAGTCATAAATATTTAGAAATTTCATTCATTTTAAGCAAAAATTTCAGAAAATTATGCAAAATGAAACAGCAGGAAGGCTGAGGTTGATCCACTTAGATGCACTAAAAAAGCATGTATCTTTTTATCATAAACATTGAATAAAGGGTGTTTACTGTAACAACACAAGTTTTCTTCACAGCAAGATCTCATCAGCACTGTTGCATTATTTGTGCAACTCAGAGGTCTGTGCCTCTATACATACAAAGCCCAACTGATTTGGGCTGGGAAAGTATGATAACTGGCATACACATCCTAGGGAAATTTCTCATGGGTAAGGGTCCTCTTGTAGGTAACCCATGATTTTGGAAACGCATAGACGCACAAAGCCAGTTGATTCTAGGTGTGAATATTTAAGCACTATGTGCAAAATGAAAAACCCATATACTGATATCTCTTGGAAACAAGTTTGAAATATTAATCCTTCTTTATTTTTAAGATATCCCAACTTTTTCTTGCTCTGCTTTTGGATTTTCCCCCATTCCTTCACCAGTAAAATAATTTGCAATGACAATTAGAGAAGCATGCTATAGAAGCAGCTGGACTCCATCTCCTCATATTTCTCTGTACCCTTTTGGACTTCTTGAATCTGTAGGACAGAGTCTAATGGGAATGTTATCTCTCTGTGGACAGAGAACTCTCCCTCAAAAATAATACAAAATATTCTCAAGTACTACATGTAAAAGGCTGCTTTGTCAAAATGGAGATCTGCTCTCTTAACATGAAAATCTGGATGGACTTAAGGCACATTTAAGGAAAATATTGCTTGTTCTTTCTGCTCACAGTTCTATCCCAAAATCAGCACCTAAGGCAGTTAAAAAAAGTGCAGCCTACATGGCAGTCTGCTGAGGGAAGGTTTCAGAACATGTATCTTACAGTTTTATTTAGTTCCTATCACTGTGGTAATGCAGTATTGCACAAATTAAGTGCCACAAATTCACAACTGAATACTGTCCTTCGCTACCAGCTTGCAATACAGTTGGTCTTCACAGAGTCAGCACAAATGAGTGCCCCTGATCTCTCAGTCCAGGTCTTTCTTACAGTGCAGTAGCTGTATAGGCTCTGGTTGCCATTTAGGGGGCTCATCCAGTGATAAGGAGCCACACAGAAGTGATGTCTCTGCAGATAATGCAGGTGTGGTCTCTTCACAAAAGTGTTGCAGTCAAAATTTGCGAAGGAGGACGGCCACAGTAAATGTGACAGTTGAAGGATGGCAGTACCCATAACCTGCAAAATGAGTCAGAAGCACAAGAAACAGCAAATTGGCCACTATGGAGTATAACTCCCAGGAAACATGTGATTTTGAGAAAGATGAAAGAGAAGCTTTGTGTTTATTTAAGCCCTGCTTCCAAGAGTTAGGGGGGAAAGTATAAAGACATTTTAAGGAAAATTCAACTGAAGAAGAGCTGGAAACACTAATTAGAGGCAGGAGTTGTTGCCACCGCAGAACTTGGGAAGTGCAAAGATTTATGTAATTAGGAGTTTTAAAAGGAAAGAAAAGGTGGGGGTGTTTAATGCAGCAGAGGATGGAGAGGTAGCAGAAAGAAACAAAGTGGGAAAGAGATACTCAGGATGATAAGCTGGAAAGAAGACCCATCAAACAGATTTTGCAAGCTGGATAAAGAACCTTTGTCAAAACTGAAGGTTAAGAGCTTGTAGCAGCCAGCCTGTGAGATGAAGAGAATTTTAGTTGCATAGAGAAAGAGCAAGTCACTCTGGACAAGAAGGAGCTGCCAGATTTAAAGTACCTGGACCTGTGTGAAAATTGGATGTGACAATTTCCTCCATTTTATTTTAAAATAATGTATGAAGTAAATGTTAAAAGGTGAGACCTCCTGCAAAATTAGGAGGAGAAAACCCCGGGTTATTGTAATAAATCTGTGATGGTCTCCAGGCACAGCAAATAATTATGGCACTTGTGACAGTCTTGTCAGGACAGCGCTGTGAAAACTCAAGGTGGCTGACCTATAAGCCAGTGACAACACAAGTTATTTTGGTGAAGGGTTGTTCATACAAACTAGCAAGAAACAAGTCAGAGCAGAGAACATCTGCATTAGATTTAGTGGCACCTTCATTCAGTTCACTCCTGTGGGCTGAGCTACCCAGAGTCCATACCACGCATTGCCTGAACACTGTTTGACCAGGGCTGCACAGCAACATTCCCCACTGGGATCCCACTGCCTCTTGAAAGGATTGTGTGTGGAACATACAGCTCTCCAGAGCTGATGGAAAATGGGATCACAAGCAAATATTGTTGGAGCATGGTGCCAATAACACCAAGGCTGTGGGTTCAATCCCCATTCACTTAAGAGCTGGACTTGATGATCCTTGTGGGTCCCTTGCAACTCAGAATATTCTGTGACTGTGATTCTGTGAGATGTGCTGGATGGAGGGATGCTCTCCAAGGGCTGAGCGGTCTCTTGGAAACTTGCATTTTTGAGGTACCAGGGCTGGATGCAAGGAGGCACGACAGAGGGATGGGCGAGATGATGATGATGTGAGGAGGAAGGCAGCGGACCGGGATGATTCAGCTGGACACACAAGAGGAGTTAACAGAGAAGCAGGTTCAGATCTAAGCAGAAAGAAATCAGTCTGACACAGAGAGAAGGACCTTTGAGTTATCCCTGCAAAGCTGGTAACCCGAACTGCACAGTGGCTTCAGAATTTGATGGTTAGAGGTCCTAGTACCCCGCTGAACTCTCAAATTATTGTTGTTGGTCTATATGTAAACATGGATTATTACAAGATAAGTCTGCTTGCATCAGTAATGAATTGATCCCCAAACACATGCAATATTGCAACTAACTTTATTCAGCATTTATATCATTTAGTTATATATCTTACTGAGGATTTAAATATCACGTTTAAAAACCCATAGACTTCAAGCTTGGGATACACTCATGTCCATTAACCTCAAATTTGAAATTAAGTACCTAACCCCTTTGTCTAATTGATGAAAATAAGAAGTTGATCCACGTTCTTATTTTTATTTCTAAGTTTATATAATAACAATTCACTGCTCACAAACTAGTCTAGCAGGACTTCAATTACTTGTACAGAAATTTCCAGAATGTCTTTATGTTTCTCCTTTGTAAGGAGAAGCATATAAAATGTGGCCAAATGAACAGGACTTTCAGTGTGATTCAGTTTATTACAGTAAGAGGTTAAAAAGTAAATAATCCCACATTACTTGCTAAAGTATTTACACTATTTCTGAAATTCCTCTTGCAGTTACAGCCATCCAGAGATGGCTTTAAGATTTATAAAAAGTGATACACAATATAAGTAAGTACATATACCCAGGGAAAAAGGTCCCTGAGGAGTGATTCAGAAGACAAATTCACTGCAAAGTGATTTTTTTCTGGTGAAAGCTTCACTTGACAGAGCCCCTGCTAAGAAAAATCTCTTTCAGAAAAAAAAGTTTGTGAGTGATACAGTCCTAAAGAAAGCCCTTGATAATTCTAGCTTCCTGAGTTCACAAAACAAGGCTCTCATAATTGCACGTGGTGCTCCAAACATCCCAAAGGAGGTGACACTAAGCCCTCATTCCTCCACATCAATTAAATGAAACAAAATCTCTATTGTTTTAGACCCATCTTTTCACCTAGTGCCTCCAGTTCTTATATAGCTACTTTGTCATAGAAGAACATTATGCTGATTGAAAATATTTCAGTCAATTTCTCAGGTTTTGTTGGGATCAAGAAGGGGAAAGATAGAAAGCCAGTAAATCAGAGTAACTGATGTCATCACAAGAAGCTCCTTGTGACAAGAGCAACAGCAGAGAAAAGAGACCATCAAGCAGAAGAGAAGGGAGCATATTCTGAATATTCTTCAGGGTAAAACAGGGTAGGAGGTGTAGGACAGGGGCATTCAAGGAACAGGCAGATATCCACAGCTGCATCAGAATGAAGGAAGGAACTTCTCAGCTATGATATGTACCTCTTGGGTAAGTTCTTGCCATTCATTTACTGCATGACAGAGTAACTCTTGGTGCTGTCTCTCTAGAATCTGGGTCCTTTTGAACTTTCAAACCAGAAGCGTCGTAGTGCCCTGCCAGCCCTCTAAGCCAGATCCTTCTCCAGTGTGCTCCAGGGCACAGCAACCACAGACCTCCTGCTGCTCTCCAAGGGTTATTGGATTCTGCAGCTCCAGGTACTGCACAGAGACAAACACTTTCTGTCATTTAACCGAGTCCAGTGTTGGGTGGTGTCTAAATTTAATTTCTTTTATTATTCACTACTGAGAATTAGAGGTTGGCCTTGGGAAGTGATAGCCAGTGACCTAGCAGGGCTTTCTGTGGTGCAGTGCTGTCCAGAGATTATCTATCTTTTCAAATAAACAACTCAGCTGCTGTGATTCATGGTCTGTGTTTGATGTCAACAAGAACATTGGTCCCAGTAATGACAAACAACTCAGGCTGCTTCTAGCTTTCTGCCCAGCTGAGCAGCTTTCATGATGGGTAAATGAGGGCAGTTTTGTATCATAGATCTACAGAGAATAACTTGAAGAGAAGACTTGCTTTACTGTGTTCAAAATGAATTAAAAAGATACCTGATTTTTTTTTTTTTTACTGCAAGTCCCAGTTCCCAAGTTATGCTCCTTGCTGCTTCAGCATTCTCCTTCATTAAGAATATTTTTGTTTAATTTGGCTGAAGCCATGTATCTGTATTTTAGAATAAGAGTTCATCAGGTAATGCAACTAGGGAATAAAAGGGAAAATGTATTTTTAATTTATTTGATGTACTAAAAAGAATGTCAGGAAGGAAATTTGTAATAAAAGACATTTTACGGCTCCTTCTCTTGCTTCACAACATGATCCAATTATGCACTCATTCAAATGACAGTTCCCTTGTGATTCTTATTTAAGAGAAATGCTAACCAATGCAATGATCAAAACCAACACTGTAGAACAATTCCATCATATTCAGGATACAAGTCCATCACAGGACTGTCTGATCACCAGACTTGCTGGTGTCTAGCCTGAGGGCATTAAATACCTTCTCTGACTGACACATTTATGTGTATTTGCAGAATCTATCTATTCATGTTTTGTGAAGTTTAAAAATCTGCTCTTCAGGGGAAAAAAAAAAAAATCTTTCCTTGTGACTGAAAATGAAGCCAGCACCGTGCTTTTATTCCACTGTCCGAGCACCTGGCAGCACAGCCAGGCCATGGGCAGGAGCTGGAGCATCCCTGCACGGCTGGGATCCAGCAGCAGGGCTTGTGTGCCTGCCCCAGGGGTGGCAAATAGAGAGCACTGGCTCAAGGTTCACAGGTGGCAAAACTCACCTTTGAGTGTAGGAGAGCAACAGGAGTCAAAGGGGTTCATTTATTTATCTCCCTACTCCCCCAATGGGTTCGGAACTCTCTGTTTATCCTCTGAGGGAGAGGGCTCTAGTGTTTGTGTTGCCAAATTCAGCAATACATGTCTGAAAACATCACTGACTTCCTGTACTCTTCCAAATGAAAGCAAAGAGATTGCCATCTTCCTGTGTTTAAATCTGATTTATAATACTGTTTAACAAAGGATCTAGAAGCATTTTAAATGCCATGTTAATGTGAAAACAAGAGCCTAAATTCTTGTAATTCTTCGTGTTCTTTTTAATTCCAGTCTGAAAAACTACAATGATAACATACTATATAGATAACATTTTAAATTTATTCATTATATTCTGATAAATTTTCATATAAGTAATTCCATTAATAAACTCAGCATAGCCCTTTGAAGTTCAATTTAGAAAGTACCATGCTATCTGCATGTAATAAACCTCATGTATCTATCCTCCCTCTTCTACTATCACATCTAGTGACTACTATTACAAGCTTTCTAAAATATTCCTCTGCTCAGCTTAACAGGGATTTTTACAGTATCATTACAGATTCTAATTGGGCAATTAGGGGTTTCATGCCTCTGATCGAAATGCAGGGCGAGTGACTGAACTAGTGCAAGTTATGTAACAAGAAATGAGCTAAGAGGACAGTCACAGTTTTACCTACACACAGTGACAAAACCCAGAGTCAAGTGTCAGGCACAGCCTGGCACTGCAGCCCAGAGCAAAGCCCCTGAAAAAAATGAATCCCATGGAAAAAAGGGATTCTCCAAATTTCTCTGTGAAGTTGGGTTTGTACCATCCCTCACTATTATTTTGATTTTGAGGCCCAAACCCCACTGTGCTAGAGGATTTCCTGCATCCAACCATTTTATTGCCCGCTTTGAAATATCTTCAGCCTGGGCAGCTTTGGCTAACCAACATATTCTATGTTTGATGAGGGGACTAGCTCAGCATTGCAATAATCTTGAAACCTCCTTTTTCACTTTCACAGCCCCATGTTAGAGCATTAAACAGCCTCTTCATCTGACCTAGGGGTCCATATGAATGCCTGGTAAGATCTAGGGGAAAATACTTATTTTGGTAACATCAAGCACATTACAGTCTGATGAAGCTGGTACTTCTGATATTCCTAGAACATGGACATACAATAAAGACAAGAGTCATCATGGCAGATGGGTTCTGCCTTTGAAATATATTCCTATGTTGATCTGTTTGCTATTAGAAACACGTTTGGGTTTTGGTTTTTTTTCATATTCTTTTCTTCACAGATGAGAATGGCAATTTTGGTAACTGGGGAATTGGAGACGGGCTTGGATCCTGATCACCTCAGGATAATTTGGGTATTTCACCCTTAGAAGACAACAGATTATCTGATCCCACTGACTCAAATTCAGCAGGTATCAACCTACACCCAGTTTTAGTCCTGTGAATCAACTTCATTTTGAGGACAGAACTGAGCACCAAAATGAAGTCTGAGTTTCAGCAGGAGTTACTCAAAGCACCAGCTAGTCATAAATTTAGCAACCCAGGACAGATGTGCAGTCTGTTTATAATGATTAAAAAAAACACTCTCTAAATGTCTTTATTCTTTGTTATTCTGGCGTGAAACTCCCTTGCAGCAGCATAGTGATCTAGTTATTGGAGTTTGAAGAACATATATGAAGAAGAAAGCAGCACTAAAGAAAACTATGGTACTGCAATACAAGAGGCAAAATAGTCATCGTGGAGATAACCACCTTGAAATGTTATAAGTCCTCTTTTGCCAGGACTGAGAACTTAGGTCATCTGGTAACAAAAATTGTGATGTTCATAAAAAGAAAAAAGAAACAATAACAGGAACTTAAAGGACTTTTCTTGAGGGCAAGAGTGGTATGTGTGTGTGACTCCTGCACTGATGCATGGGAAATGAGTAACCAGGGCTGGTCTGAGAACACCAAGTGCCAGATACTATTTCAAGCCAGGTGACCATTAGGGGTATATGAAAGGTTGCCCTTGGCATGCAGCTCAGAGAAGTACTGAGCTTAGTAACTGTGACAGGAACAGTGGTATGAAAATCCACATCAACTAGGGGTAATGAAACATTTCCCAATCCTTTTTGCCATGCTGCTACTTGACAACTCCTTGCAGAGACTGGACTGAAGGTCAAATTAAAAAGAAAAAAACCCAAAACAAACAACTGCCAAGTCTCTGGACCAACTGTAAATATCTTTATCTTCTTCCTGCATCTTACTTCAGCATGTTAATACACAAACAGATTCAAGCTTACAGGGTTCTCAAAGTGACTTTGCTTAGTCTATCACCCATTTATCTGCCACACCAGCACTTGACTCGAAATGACAGCTCAAAAACTCTGCCCTCTATTACTTTTTCTTGTTTAAAAGCAATTGCTATATCAGCAAGAGAACAGTCACTCCATTTGATTAATAATACATACTGATGGTCAGGACATTCAGTCAGAAAACTGACAAATTGTTAAGCTGCCGAAATCCACCTTCAGGTTTCTTTAGGTCTAGACTTACCTTCTGACCTTCCCACTTCGTGGAAGCCTACTTAAGACACCACTAAATATTTTCTCTGTAAGCTATGTAAGATAGGAAAAAGGAAAATTTGTGATTTTCAGACAGCCTTCCTATAAACAAACACTAAGCCTGGTTATTGATGCAGCAAGTGAATCAACCCGGGAATTTCTGATGCAGCAATACAGTGTAGTTGCATATTTTCATTTCTATTAAAGATGACAGGACATAACAAAATACAAAAATGCAAATCTCATCAAAGTAGTGCAAAATATAAAACCATTTGTTGATCACTGCTGTGGTGTTTTCCCTTTTGCCTCCCTCCACAACTCACAGCTCTTCCCGTTTGTGGATGATTTGGCTCATTCACTACTCGCACATATCCCAGCCTTCACCACTTCACCATGGCTTAAAACAGCAAGGAGGAGTCAAAGCGGAACAAAGAATTTTGTTCTCATCTCTGACATTTAACATCTCTTGTAGGAACTCAGCATCAGAAAAGAAAGCAGAGTTTGTTTTTCTTGATAACTCAGGTGTGTTGTTGAGGACAAACTTGCTTGAACTCGCACGTGGCAAGACCTAGCCAGAAAGCTAACGCCGAGTTGACAAAATAGAGCTCTGGGCTTGAGAGTCAATGGACACTTCTACACATTTAAACATTTCATCCTCTCATGCCAAGTCCAAAGCCTTAATGATGCCACAATAAAGACTAAATGTATTTGCTTAGCCAGATATTGAGTATAAATCTCGTGAAAGCCATTAAAATAAAGGTTTTCAATGTTGTTTGAAGGCATCAGAATCATGACCCTTTCTGTTAAGTTCTGGTGAAGGAGCTTTTGAGGAATGGTCTCGGAGGATTCTGTCAAGTGCCACTAAGCAGAAATACAACTTTAGGAATACTCTGAAGATATTTATACTTCAGTTCTGACATGCCACTTTCTACAGACTTTTGACAAGTTCCTTCCTCTCTGCCCTTCAAGTGGCTGTTCTAGCACCCACAGAAAGGATAAATCAATCAACAGCAAGTTTGGGCCTGCTGCATTTGGAAAGATGAGAGCCTATGTGAGCTTTGAAAAGCTTCCACCCATGTAACTTCCCCAACTCATGATCTGAAGCACAGGGGCAGTCAGAGATGCCGGCTGATTAGAACCCCAAAACCAAAGATGATAAAGCCCAGATTCAGGCAGGCACTGCGGGAACAGCCACATGCAATTTCTGCTGCAGCTTCACTGTCGCCCCAGACTACAGACTTCCCCTCTCCTCACCATTTCTTCTCAAAGTGTCTTTCATCCTCTCTGTTCCTGTTTGGCTCCTGACACTCAGAAAGACAGCAAGAAAAGCATCCTAGCTGTTTCTGTCCCATTTCTCTCTGGACTGGTTCAAATCTGGAGAACTGCACATTCAGCAGCTCAGCTGGGGCATCCTAGGGCTGCAAGTCACTGGCACACAGCCCAGAGCCACTCCTCATGCACTTGCCTGGCATAACAACAAACTTTGAAAGGATACATGGTGAAACCTACGGATGGGTGTCTGAAACAAAGAAAAAAATAACTGACCATTTCCCAAAATTACTTTTGTACATCTACTTAGTAATCAAATAACAATTAAGAAAGATATGGTACAGACAACTAAATGGAGTCATTACCAAATCCAAGATTTCTGAAGTGGCAAAAATGTTCCCGCATTAAGACAAGTTAAAACAACATGCTTAAATTTGCTGAAATTTTCTTCACTTATATAAATTACACCCAGCAGTATCAGTCTCAAACCTGTCCCACTTGAGTTTTGAGTACTGTACGCTCTATTCTGTGGAAAGATAATCACAAATTTTAATTTTTTCACTTCCCAGACTGCTCTTCTTCTCAGACAGCAATATCTTCACTACAAAAATTAACAAGCAATAACCACTAAAAGTGTAAATACAGAGGAAAGGGAATAGATTGTGAATGAAGGGGGAACCAGAAAAACATGATAAACAGAGATACAGCTCTCAGGCCCAGGTTAGGCAGTTTCTCTAGTTCTATTTTGTTATTATGTTGCATACCTTCTGTTACTTTTGTTGAATAAGTGTGGAGGAGGGGAAGCTCACACCGAAGATGATAAATGCCTTTGTTCATACACCTGAGAAACAAAGATACAATGATACCTCTTTCTACAGCTGTTTTCCCAATTACTTGCGGCTATGCTGAAATACAAAGGAGAGTAACCCTTCTGGTAAACCAAAGTAAGAAACAGTGACATACAGAAAAGTAGATAAGGTAATTAATATAATGAAATAAGGGTATTTTCCATCCAATTATTTGCTCCAATGAACACAGAAAAGAAAGGTTAAATAATCTGAAAATTCTGGGGATTTTGTGAGGATTTTCGCATTTTCTATTAAGCTCTAAGGCTGGTGTCCACAACAGTCTCACTGATTAATAGTCTTAACTGTGTAAGCAAAAATATACCATATTCGATGTCCAGCCTAACATTTTGTATAAACTACAGACTAAAGATAAGGCTTAACACAAGGGAAATATGACCACTTTTTATGTCCACAACTGTGGCTTAGGAATGTCAATTCTCCTGGTCCCTTTCCTCAAAATATTTTGGTTCTCCAAGTACTTCACCATCGTTGAACTGGTAAGAAAGGTTGTCCCTCCTCCCCTTTATGACAGAATACATGACACTCTGCTACAGTACACTGTAGCAGTCGCTGAAGAAAAATGCTTTTCTATTAAGTCAGGAATGTCATTACTTGGTTGTGAGACAGCAGACAGACCTTCATCATTTCTGCAAAAGTTATCTCCAGGGAAAACTATCAGCACGTTTCATTTCCACACTATCAACTCACTCTTATCACAGACCATCATTCTTCTAAGTCAGGCATTTGAATAATACTTCAGCTTTGACAATAGCTGACAGATAAAGAAACATGAAATTAAACACAGTTCCTGCTAATAAAGTGCTAAATATGAGTTTAATAAAAAAAAAGGAAAAAGCAAAAACAGACCAGTATTTCATTAACACTAATTACAATACAGATTCAGAAAGTGGGAAACCTATTTTTATATAAATTCCTGAGACACACTATACATAGAAATAGTTTGCAGAGGTAAAGCCAGCGAAAGAACACTGTACCAAAACCAGTGGTAAGTGTTCTTTACTAAACCTAAGCAGAGGCAGGTTCTTAGACACTGCAAGGAATGGCAATTCACATCCTCACCCATAGGCATGATTTAACTCCTGCCACAGACAGTCAGCATCTTTTTCCTTCTCCAAAGCCATACTTGGTAGCTTCCTTTAAACCAAGTTAATGTAAAATAGTATAGAACAACAGAAGTAAACAGAATCATGTTCCAGATGTTTAAGAGTTTATTTCAGGAATGTGGACAAAAATAACACAAATACCTTTAATACTGTACATTTGTTTAACAGATAAAAAACAGCAAGAGAGGTGATTTCAAGTGTACAGAATAAATGGGAACATACAATGAGACTGGGAGAACAGAAGAGCTTTTTGCTTGTCACATACTGGTAAGCTACTGAAAGTGCTCAAAGAAACACCTCTACGAAAAGAGACAGGAAATAAATCACATTATGGAACAATCAGAAGAACAATAAAAGGCTAAAAAAATACTGCTTTCTTACTGTACTGGCTCTGGCAGGGACTGAGGTAACTTTCTTCAGAGCAGCCGTTACAGTGCTGCTTTGCTTTGGATTTGTGGCAAGAATAGTGCTGGTAACACACCAGTGCTTTGGCTTTTGCTGAGCGTTGCTAGTGCAGCACCCAGGTTTCATTTTCCCCCACTCTGCCTGCTCCAGCAACTAGGACAGGGGTGAGCAAGAAGCTGGGAGAGGACACAGCTGGCCAAAACTGATCCAAACTGACCCTGTCCCAGGCTCACCAACAAAACTGGAGGGCAGGCTGGGCAGAGGTCTGCTTCTGGGAGTTGGCAATTGCCTTTGCAGAACTGTTTCCCTCTACCCTCCTTTCCTTCACTTACTGTGCCTCTATCTCAACCCTCTGCTGCTCCCATTCTCTCCTGCGTGCCCCCAATGGAGGGAGGAAGCAGCTGGGCAGTGCTTAAGCTGCTGGCCAGCCAGGGTCACCCCTGGTAAACTGCAGAATCTGGACAAACTTATACTTTTTTCCCCAATATACAGTAAGTTTGCAGAAGAAAGTGTTCACACTGACTGATGTTTCTTAAATTCAGGAATGGTAACTATGTTGGTTCCGAGATCAATCTTCCAATTTTGCTAACTGCTTTCTTTTTCACATCAGTACTATATTCAAAGCACATATTAACATTCCCACAACTCAATTTAATTATTCAAAGACAAAGATGATGCTCTCTATCAACCCTTACACATTACACTCTTGGAAGATGCTTTTCCAAGCAAAAAATATCAATCTTCTACCCAGAAGAATGTGCATGATTTATTTTTCATCAGCTATTTCTGCTATGTGGAGCTGTGCTTCCATGTTGATTTTTGTTAAATATATAAAAATCTCTTTATTTAGGAACATGAGGACAGCTGCTTAAGTGGCAGTTAAGACTGAACTCAAACACACTACTGTGACTATTAACCATCTAAGTCAAGTAATAAAATATAGATTTAAGAAGAGGAAAGATAAACAACAAACTTCAGCAAACATTTCAACAACAAAAAACATTTATAAAAAATTAGCTTTATACACGTAGGAGATAGAAACATGTTATTTCAGAAAGTCTTTAGCTGCTTCTAGTTTTACAACCAGGAAAAAACACTTTGGAGAGAAAACAAAAGTGAAAAAGCACAAAGGGCAAATGAAAACAAACTGTCTTCCTGGATTCTGGAATTACAGCTCTTGTGGAAGGCTTATCTTTACTCATTCTCAAATCTGCTATAGGGGTTATCAGAATCCTGGAGAAGACCTGTAAAACAAAATGGGACTACAGTTATCATTTTCTTTTTACAAAAATCTTTGAATTACTGACTTCACCGCAATAGGCGCTGCACGTAACTCCAAAAGGCAATTCTTGTAACAGTTGCTCTACTACCTATACACTCAAGTATTATAACAAATTGGAAGTGCTCTTAGGCACTCTTATTTCTCAGACAATAATAATGAATAAGTATTTAATGGTTTAGCAGGGAGCGAACATTTCTCTATGAAAAATTATTATGGAAAAAACACTCATCTGTGAGGTATACCCCAAAAAATGCACTTGTGAGAGTCAAGTTGACAAAAATCTAAGAATAGAGATGTCTCATGAAGAACAGATTCTGAGTGGTCACTTTATAAATACAAATGACTGTAAGATCATAATCCTTTTAAAATGTAAGATGCTGCTACTTTGACTTTGTTCTACTTCAATTATATCCAACCATCTGTCACATTCAGCCACTTACAGCTTTTCTGCAACAGGACAGTAACTTCTAAGAAAAAATGAAGATCACTTCTTATGTGCATTAAAACCTCCAGGGACCAGAACAAGTGCATCACTTAATCCAGGTTGCAGTATGTTTCCCTCACAAAGATTCTAAATGACTTTATTCTAGAATACTGTCACAGAAAGCACTGCAAAGCCATCCAATTATGCTGAGTGCCTGGATATGCAGAGCATCCTCTGTATGGGTTAGCTGAGCAATCACTGTTCCACATAGAAATTGTTTCAAAGAGACTTTAAACCACACCTTAAACCTGGGGAAGGCAGAAGACTGAAAATAAAGGAGTCCTGTAGGAGTCCAGAGGCTGACTTTCTGTTGTGAGAGGACAGGACACTACTGCTCTTTTCTGCCAGGAGTTTTATACTGATGTCTGACAAGAACTCTTCTCTAGCTCATTTGTCTAGCCATGGAGACAAGACAGTGCAGCCGAGCAACTCCCATTCACAAATGTTCAGATTCACAATAACGAAAAAAACCAAAACTTCTTGTCACTGCCAAACATTTTAAGAACTCCCCTCAGTCCTTTTCACATCATACCTCTTTTCCACATGTACCTGCACACAGATATTGAACATTCATAGTTTTATCTGAAAGTCAAAACCTACTGGTGCTGTAGGCAGACTACACTGTTGCCTGCCTTGTGCAGTTGGTGAGCTTCATTTGAACTGCCAGGCTATTTTAAGATGCCAGTCAAGCAGCACAACTGCTCAGTGCTGATTACTGTATCAGCTACTGCAACTAACTACCTGATAGGGAACAGTAAATATTTGGAATAAAGAATAAATATGAAAAATCCTATAATCACTCAAATAAACAAGATTACGAGCAGTCAACTTGTAAAATGTTAATATCAAAACTATCCCTCATATATAATGACCCTTACTTGTCCAAGGAGTAAGCCAGTAACATTTATAAAGCTTCAGCCAGGTAACGTGATATACAGTCTATTTACCTGGTGTAGTACCTTGTACCAGAGGTACTAACCCTTTCTATTTTGTTTTTGAAAAAAATAAAATAAAAATTTAAGCATTTGTTTAATAAGAATATGCTTAGGTGATGTAATTGTCAAAAATAATCTACAATATTTTCAGATTTTGGATTTTTTTATATTTTTATACTTCTAGAAAGTGGTTACTGATCAAATTTTAATCTTACTTTTCACGCATTTAAACAAACAGTTGTGATGTCCACTAAGTCTGTTCTAGCTGTCAAGTAAACTAATACACAATAACAAAACCTTGTCTTATCCTTGGCCTGCCATTCAACCTTCAGGTAACATTCCTGCATTAATTTAACCCCAACCCAAAGAGAGAAGAAACATTTATTTTTCTCCCAGATTGTCACCACCTCCACCCTTCCCCCAGACTTGTTAATGCTTTGACAGTTAGGAGGGATGGCTCCTAGTACATTTAGTTACCTGAAACACAACTGAGTAGTCCAATTAAAAAAAAAAAAAATTGCAGTACTTCTGTATCTCACCCCTTCGAAATTCAAAACACATTTACACAACATTTACTGAAAATCAGCATCAATACTACAAATCACCACTGTTATTACAACTGCCATTGCATAAACTCCCTGCACTCATTAAGTTCCATTTGCAAATAAATGCACCTAACTTCAAAACGCTTTCCACACAGTGGCAGAAGTGGAACCATATTCCCTGACAAAATGAACATAGCCTGCAGACTTTTCTCTGCAGAGCCTGGCAAGTGCTTATTACATTTTTTTGATATTTAATTCAGGACACATACTCAACACTTCCTAGGTCTGAAATCAGCGCAGTAAAACACTAGATACTGTTCTTTACAGCTCAAACAGTTGAAACCCAATGGAAAAGATTTTCTACATCCAGTAGTCCAAATTTCAAATTAACCACAGGATTGTTTAAGAGTCCTGATAAACCTTTCCTATACCATTCTGAGGAGTG
Source organism: Phainopepla nitens (assembly GCA_013400175.1). Taxonomy (NCBI): domain Eukaryota; kingdom Metazoa; phylum Chordata; class Aves; order Passeriformes; family Bombycillidae; genus Phainopepla; species Phainopepla nitens. The sequence continues at coordinate 56,386 of VXBQ01004331.1, read as the reverse complement.
AATATACTTTTCTCTTCCCCTGCCCCAAGACATACAGCTAAAAGCCATTTTAGAAAACTAATTTTCATATTTCAAGTGAATGTGTCATTTTTACTCCTCACTGCAAATGCCAGTTCCAATACCACTTGCTTTAATTTCACTGAACTATGTTTAGGAATGAACAGATCTAATCACCACCAATCATGCATCAGTATGCCTAACTTAAAGTACTCTCATCTGTTTCATCACAGAATACTGAAAGTAAATAGGCTTTAAGACCTAAAATCCAGTGTGAATACTATTGGCTCTGACTTCAGAAATTGATCTCCCAGGAAAAAGACTCCAAGTGAAATGGCAAGTCCTCCTTCCAAATGAGGATAACCAGGGGTTACAATACCTGATACACTTTACTTTTAGCCTTGCTCTCAAACCTGCATCCAGCACTTAAATTTCTTTTACCCTCAGCATTTTAAGTACATCATAAGATTACATTAAGTAGGAGGAGCGAGACAGAAGCTCATCACTTGCACCAACTCTTACTGAAGAAGTATCAGGCTCCAGTAAGCGGACAAAAATTATTTGGAGAGACATACAAAAGAAAGGGGCATGACAAAAAGCTTCTGTCAGCTGCCACAGCTGCTCTGCCAGTGCCACTCCGAGGAGCTGGCAGACCATGCTAACGGGGCAGCACGTCTGGTTCGAGCTGAATCCCCCACGCTGCCTTCAACCAGACAGGAGCTGTCTCTACACTGTTTCCTGCCTGACATGAGAGCCACCACCAAAGCTGTCCTTTACCCTCAGGGGTTCAGAGAAACCAGATGTTTGTATCTTCAGGAGCCTTGTTTGCAATCAAGTCCATTACATGTCACTGGTGAATTTGAATATTGGCACACAGGTCACTTAAAAGTTCTTACTTCTACTGGGCGTCATTTTGAGGTTAGTATTTGACCTACTTAGCACTATCTAAGAAACACTCTAAAATTTGAAAGGTATTGTACACAAGTATACTTAATTAGTTTGTATGAAATAATGAAGCATCTTAATAAACATGAAACGACAAAGAATGGTCAAAAGAAATTAATATCTCTTTCCAGCATATTCCTTTATATTGTATACTACCTAATTATGCAGGTTTCCAGACACTGAGATCTGACTCTCATCACATACCAACACTGCCCAAAACCAGATTTAACAAGTGAAAATACTCACAAGAGACTGCGTATAGCTGAAAATCAGAAAACCAACCTAGACTGCTGCTAGATGTCTTCGCCCTTTATTCAACATTTCCTCCTTATTTCTAGCCCCCCCAGATTAACAAACAAACTAAATAGCTTTCAGTGTTTGGCAGTGCAAGGTTCTCCTGTCTTGCACTCAGAACACTAACGAAGGTCAAGGCAAAGCATCTACCTTGAACAGAAGAAACATTTACTACCATAAACTACTGAATATAAAAACCAATGTCTTACATAAAATAAACAAGAGAGGATTACATATAATTAAAATAGCTAATCAAAACATTTGCAGAACTAAAGCAAAGAAGTCACAATAATTTTGCAAATATTAAACGAAAAAAATCCTTTCACTACTACTAGGCAAAATCCTCAAATAAATAAATAATAAAGCAGCTTCTCACTAATGCTATACTGAACACACAATAGAAGCAAATGCAGCAGGAATTAAATTGTAATTCCTTTGTGTACCACACAAGCTGCAAAGTACTCTGAATTCTACTTTAAATTTTTCCTAAGAGTCAACGTATAATTTGTGTAATCATATTGCATTCATATATGTGAGCAAATGAAAAATACTATCAAATTGTGCAACAAAGAAACAAGTGAAAGTGTGTACTCCTGGTTGCTAAAGCTCTCTATTGCTTCCAATGCTCCCAAAGGATTGTGGCTAGAGTGACACCTGCAGTGCATTATAAATGTGTAATTACCATTTAAATGGGGTATGGAAAGCTGGGGGATGAAATGGGAAAAGGCATTCCCTTAAAGCCAACCAAATACTGAAATTTCGGGCATCATCATCTTCATATATAGTCAGGTTAACTAAGTCCTTGTCAGTCTGCCACTCATCCATGCCTGCTTAACTGAGAATCCTCTCTGCAGTGTGTAAGAGTGCAAAATAATCTAGTGCCTCCATAATTATTTGCAGCAATTTTTATTAGATTATGTTTAATATGCTAACATCTGTATTTTCTAGACAGGAAAAAATGTGGACAGAAGGTCCAAGTCTACCCTGTGTCTCACTGAATTACTCTGACAATCATTTGTCTGCATATTATCAGAACACAACCCTTATATTCAACAGCAATTATATCTTTGGATTTCAAAATTTGTACATATATTGTATTTCATTTTTCCTCAGTTACATATATCCTTTAAAGATGTGCTAATTATGTTTGTGCGAGAGTTAGATCTTTTCTTTAAGACAAAAATTAACCGTGAGATTCCAGGCCTCACATTGATATATCTGATAATATAAATTAATCTTTGCTTAGGCAATATAGCAAACCTGTCAATAAGCTTTATACAGAAGTTTGCTAATAAAATTTAAGTTTTATAGTCCAATTGCAACCTTGTGCAGGTAAGCTGCATAGCAAAACATAAGTGCAGGAAGAAGTGAGTATGTCTGACTTCCTACAAGAAGGAATACTTTCCATTAACACAATGAACATACTAACTTGTTTCTCATTAATTCATTGATAGTGAAAGAAAAATGACACTAGCTCTCCTATGACTGTGTGCATAGTATAGCTACAAGAAATATTTGATTTATTGAATTTGATGTCTGTATTCTAGAGGCATTGCATTACAGTGTTTTAAATTTCAGCGAACTAAAGTACTCCAAAAAGATCCAGCAAAGCACTCCACAAAAGCCTGAAAGTTAAGCACTGAACAGACAACTATCTTCAGTAAAATGTAGGGCCATGCAGAGACAAGAGATGTGGTTTCACAGGCAGGACATAACTGAATGCACTTTCACATCTCCCAACCCTGGTGGAGGGCTCTGATACGGGAACTGCGATTCTGCACCCAGGAACTGCATCTTGGCTGTATCCAGGAGATGCAAAGGTCCATCTCCCCTGAGTGCTGCAAGTTATGGTGGGGATACAGCCATTGCCCTAAGTTCTTCCTCAGACCTTTCCCAACGATTCAAACTTGCTGAGATTGGTGTGAGGTCTCTTCTAAGGAGAAATAAACCAAAAGCCTGTGTTGTTCTATGTTGTGCTTGGATTTCATTTGCTTTTTTTAGGTCTGGACTACTCTTGCTGACCACTCAAACACCTCTTGAAACTGAACTGTGGTTGAGACACAGGGTTAATTATCCTGTAAAATACCACAGAGCAACTTCCATGACTGATGTTTAACAAAATTTACTTCCAGTTTCTACAATATTCTTTCTCCTGTAGCTCAAGCTTCACAGTGTAGTTTTCCTCTATACTGGCAAAGAATCATTCTTTCACAAACATTCTCCAGGCAGAGAATTCCCTACAGAGTTTGTCTGTATCACTTCTGCATCAGGCAAAGGGCAGGCTGCAGATTCATGAAGGCATTCCTAGACTCTGCCAATCAATTTAACAAGAGGATGAAAATTAACAGCTTTGAGTAACTGTTCAGACCCCTAGAAACACCTTCTCTGACATTAGTGCCATTTGCATAATAAAAAATGCAGCAGAGTTTTAGCAGATCTGTCTCTGAATACGCAGTACTATTAACCCTATGAACAAATGAAGTGGAAAGTGCAAGCACTGACAAGCCTACATGGTAACAGCCTCCTATACAACACAGCAGGCTGTACAGTCCTGTGATATTCTTCTACTGCTGGACCACAGCGCCACTTAAAAATAAAGAAAAAATATTTTATCCCTACATTAGGCTGCATCTTCCATCCTTCTTTTTTAAGCTTGATTTAAAAAGCTTGCTATCTATTAGTCAGTCTCTTCCTCCTTCAATAGCCATGACTCCAATAGCAAAGTTCAAGTAGCTTGATTTATCACACTTGGTAACAAACAAAAAAGCCCCTAAAGTCAGTTCTCTTACTTAGGAACAGACACAATGAACCAGTTATTTAAATCAATGTATTTAAGTGCCCATCCCAAGCACACTGTCTTCTTGCCCAGTTGTACAGCCAGTTCAGGAAGAGAACAGGAGCATAAACGTGCTGAGATCAGGTGTCAGAAGACAGGCAACAGCAGAAAACTGGGCTGGATTACTTCAGTCGCTCATAAAGCAGCTTATTTCTGCTGTGAATTTTAACAGTAATTAGGGAAAAGGAATCAACTTAGGCATTGTATCAAAGCAAGATGACACGTACCATACTTCTTACGTATTTCATCGTGCTTCAGTTTTCTTTCATGTTTCCTGCAAGAAATAAAGACATCAGAAGAACATTCAAACTCTTTCGAGCTGTAAGCAAACTATAATTATACACAAAAAGGACAACAGTATTTTTTAGATTAGTATTAGTAACTATATTATAAATTTATTTTTAAAAAATCACACCTAAAAGTTACATATATATTATCTTTCTATTTACACTTCATCTGTAAGTATGTACAAACACTGTATCTTCAAGACTTACCATAAATTCTTACTAACTGATAGCGCGAACATAAGATGTATTACAATGAACAATAAGAAACACTTTTCTTTTCTTTACAAAACTAAAGCATCCACATATATGCACATGCTCACACGCTGAGGTGTTCATCTATATGTAAGAAGGAAGGCACTACACTACACTGGAAGACTCCCTAATGCTTTCCAGCAGGGAGCATAATTGTAAAACTTAGCTGTGCACAGAACATATTTTGGAATAATAATTCAATATAATAATTCTAAAAGGATAAAAAGGTGTATTACGATTTTGCTTAAGATGCACAGCAAGAGTAAGTGAAAATTGCTGCTTTCTAAAGTCCAGCATGGCATCCATGCAGAGAATAAATGAAAACATTGTGCTAAATATAAACTGGTTTTTATGTTGTCTGACCATAAGTTTTCAAGGCTGTGTCTAATATTGCCAAACTTAAATTATCCACATAAATCTAGCGTCTGATGAGTCGATTTCTCCTTCCCCTTTGCAAAGGTGAGGGGGGAAAAATAAACGTTTTTTAAATGGAAAAAAAAAATTCATCTTTTCTCAGACAATTTTCCTATATTACAAAGGCAGGATCTATTTTGCTTAGTTTAAAAAACAACCATAAAAGCTCCTACACAACTGCTCATGAGCTGTATATCTTGAGGAAAAGATACAGAATTTGCCAAAAAACACTTCATCTGACAAAAATTTTAAAAAATAATAATAAAAAAAAGAAAAAATTAAAAATACACCCTTTGCTACTCCCTGTCAAAATTCAACCCAGTTAGACAAGTTGCAACTTCTGCCGGATTCCAATTTGCACGTATTCAGCAGAAAGCTGTTAAGCACTGACAGCTTAATTCACCAAAGCTCCCATCTGCCCTATGCATATTCCACCTCCAAACAATTCCTCCTGCTAATCAGATCCTGTGTGTCCTCAGATGCAATTACCTGCTTCCTACAGAGCTGAGGGCTGAACTGGCCTTTTCCAGCAATTGCACTTCTGGAAAAGCATGCAGATAAAGCACGATGAGAAAAACCAAACAAGGCAGACTCAAAACCTTCCACTACTATTTCCCAGAGTTACCGACATCCATTACATCCTTCTATATTACTAAGTCCAGGGAGCACAGTAAACAAAGCAATCTGGCCAAAATGCAAAACTGGAGAGTCAAGATAATGAAATTCATTTTGAGGAAGAAAGTTAAGAGGAGGAGGAAGAGG
>VXBQ01004331.1:36494-50308 GCA_013400175.1 Phainopepla nitens | reverse complement strand
GGAGGAGGAAGAGGGAGGAGGAAGAGGGAGGAGGAAGAGGGAGGAGGAAGAGGGAGGAGGAAGAGGAGAGGAGGAAGAGGAGAGGAGAAGAGAGAGGAGACAAATTCCCCCACTGAAGGTAGCCTGACAACAGAATTTCTTCTTTCTGTGGTACATAAAAGGAAGATATTATATGGGGCAAGGGATCTCAGGAAGAGAATAGAGGAGTTCTGCTTAAAGCAGCCTTCTCCAATATAAAGCTAAACCTTTCTACTGTATGGTTTTCACATGACCTCAAACCAGGTTTATTACTGGTGGTACTAATGACATTTCTTCTTTGTTTTGCATATCCTGTCTGAAGTAATGGAGACTCACTGCTGCAGTTTCAGCTACTGAAATCTCAGTATTTCAGCAGTCAGTGTGAATCAGTTCTGAATTCAAAAAGCACCTACTTAAGAAGGGGAAGGTGCAAAATCAAGCTGTGTAGGATTTAAACCTCAGAAAGGCTTTAGGATACTTCCATAGGCTATTCAAAACAAACCACCAAACATCTAATTGAGTTTGAAAAGCAAAACCATTAATATCAGTGAAACATTCAAACTCTGACAGGCAGCCACGATGGCAGCACTTCCCCCATGACTAAACCCTTGCTCAGTAAATAAGGCTTAGGTACACATCAACCCAGAAGAACCAGACACAGCTCGGAACAGGCAGTTCCTGAATCAGCCCCCCAGAATTACTGCACCACCCACACCTCACATTATGATCAGCTCAAGTCACTTCAGTCTTCTAAGCTGGTTCTGTTTCTTAACACTACTGGTATTCCTCCATCTTATACATACTGAAGTCTTGGCTTCTCATGCAAGTTGTCCCCACTGCCATAAGCTGAGGAAGTATTTTTCTCAATACTAACAATTCACATAGTAATTTTCCATACTTGGTTCTTCACAAATGAACTGCCACCTTTTCTTTCCAGGGCCTCTCTCCTTGTTCTCCCTTACCAATACACTATCAGTTTATACTTGGCACTGGATCTTATTGCTTAGCATTTGTTCACAGACTTCTAAAATAAATGATTTATAAATTATTAATGACAAATTTAATTTATAAATTACATTATTTATAGATTATATAAATATACCATGTATTTGAAGCTGTAAATAATTGAGTGTATAGAAGAAGACTCACTACTCAATGCTATGCTTAAAAATGATTTTTCATGTTAGAGATGATGAAGTCAAATAAAGGACTAAAGCTATGCAATAGGACACCTGTTTCAAGTCAAAAACTGAACTCCAGACATCTTTCTCTTCATGCCCCTCACCGTAAGTGCAAACTTGAACCATCACAAATGATTTTCAACCCTCTCAGCAAAATGACAGCTAGTTTCAGTCTTGTGTAGACAAGCAGAGAGCCAACATAATTACCCTTACTTTTCATTTTAACAGGCATCTTCCAAAGACACTGAAGTATCCATAATTAACTGAATTCTAATGCAAATGAATATTAAACTTAAAAAGCAGACTTTTACAGTGTACCTGAACAGACAGAAAATACTAGGTGCTGCAATCATCTTAACCTTCCACAAAAAATATTTCCATGGAACACTACGGAACTTGGGCCTCCTTACTTTGTTTTTACCATTCACTAATGGAATCATGAAATGAAGCTCAGGCTAGTCCTGTGCATCTTCCATTGCCAACTGATATGAACAGCTGTATTTGAAGTAGCTGTATCCCACAGAAAAAACCCCAACATGTAAGATGACAAGAAAAAACCAAAACCAGATAGACACAAGGTCAATGCTGTGCCTATTTTCCTCCCACGATATCTATGTGAACATCTATTCAGCTATTTTCATAAACTATGTGAAAACTTCACAGTAGAAAGGAAGGACTACACAGTACAAGGCAGTGTTTTCCTCTGCAGGTTGCTTGTCAAAAATGGGTTGTTGAGAATATTAATTTGTTCTACAGCCTGCTACAAGCAATTCATCCTGCAAAGGTCTTAGAGGAAGCAAGCAGTGAGTAGGGGGTAAGATGCTCCAGGTGCTGGAAGTGGCCTACTCCTTGTGTTTTCCCATGACCCCCAGCCACACACACAATAGGTATGCATGTTCAGAACACAGGAGCACTCCAGGGCTGCTGCTAAGCTCTCCTGCAATTAAAACAGTTTCTGTTTCACAGACACACTCCTGAGACAAGCTGGGAAAGAGGAATGCTGCTCTAAGTAAGGCTGCAGCAATCATTCTGGCAGTGCAGTCTGCTCCCAGTGATCCTTGCTCCTAGGCTAATTCCAGAATGGAGCTGGTATTAGCTGTGTGTTGCCAATGGCCTGGTGCAACACCACTTGCTCGCTGTGTGCACAGCACACTTTATGCTCCAGAAGCATCAGACTTCCTCTCCCTACAGATTAAACGTACCAAGAATTTAAGGCTGATACACAAATCACAATGGAAGGGTTATGGAACACAATCATCCCCTGTTATGCACCTAGTCAGAAGTCTTTGCTTCATAAAAAACACAGGTAAGTGCTGTCTTAACTGAACTTAGTGGCGTAATTAAGGATGAACATTTCATCACAAGGTACATGGTTTTGGCATACAAAAAAATGTTGGTATTACTCACTGGATCCCTTCTCTTTAGAAAGAAACAAAAGCATCACAGGAGAAACATCACTTTCATACTAGCACTCAGCCTACTGCACTGTGATTAGTTATAACTGGATTAACTGGTAGAAAATTCCCCTTTTTTTCTGATCCACTGCCAATAAGATACTCTGTGTGAGCATATTTCCTCAGCTGGACATCTACCTATTAACCTTCCTGGCACATTCAAGTCTGACACTTTGAGCACACAAATTCAGATGTTTATGAAAACAAATTTGCACATGTTCTCTTCTGGAATAACGTTTGTCATTACCTCACAATGATGCACAGAGCACTCATGGTACCTGCCACACTGATCATCAACTTGTTTGCTCTACGTTCATTTACAGCAATACAGCTCCTACTCACGTACATCAACCTCATAATAAAGCTCTGTTTTGTAAAAACCTGACACTGTCATGCCTAACATCACAATGCCTCCTTGTTTAGTACTTCATGTATTTCTTAGAAAAGCAGAATACTCCTACATCACCAGGAAGGGCAGAGCTATATATCAAGCTGTCAAGACTTACCTCTGAAGAGACTGTAGTCGTCGTTCCTCTCTCTTCCTAGCTAGCTGCTCCTCTTCTTCATCTAGTCTGCTAGAAAAAAAAGGAGGGAAGGAAAGCATAAGAGGAGGAAAAAGCAACTTTACTGCTACACTACCACTATTTAGTTACTTCACTTATTTTCAAAAAGAATTTATAGTCTGACCAGAGATACTACTTCACAGCCATGTAAAATTTCACAGCTGAGTAAGTACAATTGACAAGTTTGTATAATTATCCTTTCACATTTTATAATATCCAAATGCTCTACTCATGTAGCAATATGCCCTTCAGCCTCCACAGGACTATTTACAGCTTCTCAGGAAAAGATGAAGACTGTTCCAGAAGCAGCATTCCTAATTGTCCTTTTCCCCACGTCACACCCCATTTAAGACTCAGTGTTCTGTACGTGCACAGTTAAGTCCATTGTTGTCCTCTGGAAGAAGATTGATGGCTCATAAGTCTTTGATGCCAGAACAATTTATCTTTCCCACAACCATTACTATCCAATCTCGAGTTGCCCCCAGGAAATGAGTCTGTTCTGGAATGAGCAAGGATCTACCTGAGTATTAGCTGTGTGATTCTGGGAAATGCTGAACCTACACAATACATCTGAGCTGTGCACGTGCAGCTATGCTCTACTGAATTCCCTGCTGCACTGCTAGCTTTGTGTCCTGCCCTGGGGAAAGTCCAGCTTCACTTAACCATTAGATAGACTGTGTAAGGCTTGTAGGACTCTAAAGCAAATGTGATACTATTTTTCTGTTAGTTTCTCCCTGACAGAATTTATGATGCTTCTTTGGGATTAGTAATGGACAACTGCCATGCTTGCCTAGGTGCTAATCATGTTCCAAAACTGAATACAGTTCTGAAGATGTCTGAGATGAATATTTACAATATTAATACACTTGAGCAGCATTACCACACATCTGCAGCCACCAACATCTAAGTTAAGCAAGAGTGACATCCAGTGGTTAATTCCAGCATGCCAAACACTTTAATACACAAAATTCACACACATTCAGCTCTGGAAATATAAACTCAATTCTTTCACGTGCTAAAACAGTCCATATATCTCTCTGAACATTTCAGTTATTTCAATACAAGCCAGTACTTCAGAATCCATGCAATGTTTCAAAAGTAAATTTCCTAGTTCCAGCTTTTTCCACCTAAAGAATTAGAAAAATCTTGGGGGAGCAGGAAATACACGCAACAGGTCACTTTTATTTAAAAACAATGTTAGACCCTTCTGGAAAACAAATCACTTCTCCACATCAGCATGTCTCCAGCATGGCTAGAAGCTCCCATTCTTGGGCATCCTCCTGTAAAACTGCTTTACTGGAAAACCCATGTCTTATAACTATGCAATAATCTTCACAATTGGTGTTGCAAAATATGAAAGCATCGAATAAATAAAATGTTGGTATATGATTCAGAAAATACATTTCTTCCCTGTAATTAAAGAGCACTAAGTATCTTCTGATTTCTGGATACTTTGAATGAATTGTTCTTCCAAATTCATAAAGTTTGAGACTGTACAAATAAAAAAGTAGTTGATAACAGAAGTTCACAACAGTCTATTTAGTAGAGTTTCATGATTAACAGCTGTTCATGAAATGGTCACAAGTACATGGAACCAGAGTCTTAGAAGTTCAAAAACATGCTATAAAAATAAAAACTATGCACCAATATCCCTAGAATACCAGTGGTAGGAAGGACATGGATGAGTCAACTACATTACTGATGTGGGGGTTAATGCATTTAAGTGTTCTCTGTGTTCAAGGAAAAGGTTAAGTTCAAGCTTCCCAAACCCTTAAACACCACAGCTTAAGAATTCCCAAAAGAAACACTGATACTTCTGGAAAACAAGGTTACACCTCAGATTTCATACATCTAAAGAGTCAGTTAAACAGATCTAGTACTAAATTTCCACAACCTTCCCTTCCTCCTATTCATGAAAAAAAAAGTTTCTTTTGTGGAAAACGAGTCTCAAAACTAAAGAAGAAGAGAGCAAAAGAATTCCTGCTGAGAATCAGTGGGCTTAAAGCCATTAATGTACCAGGCTTCAGTGTAATAACACATTCTGAAATAAGCTGGACCCCAGATTGACAAGACCTTTAAATCCTCTGAGGGTCACAAGATTAAGCTTGACACCTTTGGAGTCTTGGCATAAGATGACTCTCAACTAACCCTCTATTTTTAGAATTAGCTGTTACAGTACTGATTGACAACTTAGCTACTAAAACTGAAGCCTGGCACAAATATCTCTTTTCACAGGATTCAAGCTTTATTTGCTGACATGTCAGCCACAGGGGCCTACTCAGTTCTTCGCCACAGGATGTTGGCAGATCTTATGTAAGATCAAAATCTGTTCTTTATATCTTCAGGGCTTATCAGCATAGGGCTAAAGAATATTAATATTTGCACTAGGGCAGATTTAGTAAACCAACCTACCAACAGAACAGGTGAATGCTTCTTCCTCAGGGAAGAGAAAGGAATGAGATGTTATTTGCAATTATTTTCATGTTTCTTTAAAGCCATACATGTACCGTATTTCTCTGAATTTAAGGTCAGCACTAAACCATGTACAGTTACATAAGTTCGTTTAAAAAACCAAAACCAAATCTCAAACAGGAACAATGAGCCAAAGGTACTTTAAAAAGAACAGAAATAATTTCAGAAATAAGGTCCTCATTTTATTCATAAGGAAAGTACTGAAGGACAAAAAGCACAGAGATAGCTGAAACTACACTGTCCAGAAAGCTTTAAAACTTGAGTGATAAAAGCAAGCGTGTTGTGCTGTCCCACTTCACACTGCAGCACTGACACACCTATTTTAGCTACTCATCAACTACTTCCCTCCTTTTAAGAATATTAGCTACTTAGAGAAGCCAGTTTAAAAAGATTTTACAAGGTCTCCAAGATCTCAAGAACATTTAATTTTTGCAGTATTACCTTCCTTGAAAATAAGTAAATCGTTCTTAGTATCTTAGAGCAAAAAGGTATTATCTTACATTTAGAATATCTTTTTGAATTAGCAAAGACAATGTCTTGTGTGAGTACTTAGATACTGACTGCTGACAGATCCCAGAGCAATGCTGAAAGATGGATACCAAGTGCTGTACAGGACATTGTGGCTCAGTTACTTGTTACTCACCTGGTCCCTTTTTGCTGTACCATGATCTTGCCTTGAAAGAATTTATTTATACCATTATCACAAGAAGCAAGGATTTACTTGGCCATTGAAAGATTTCATGTCCAATGTTAATAAGAAAGTGTAAAATATAGAAGTGTAAAGCAATAGGTTACCTGAAGCCAGACACATCAGTGCTATTATCACTAGAAAAAAATCACTTCAGTGTCATTCCAGCATCATTTCCAGTGTCATACTACCTGTCACTAAATATCTCTTATCTTGCTGTCTTTCTAAAACAAATAAAGCAAAGTGATCAAAACTGCTTCCAAATGAAAATATTCTTAGTACACTGGAGAGTAAAAATTGTAGGCAGATAGGGAAAACCAGGACCCAGTGTTAGTAAAGGAAACAAATATATGTGTTTACCTCCTGGAACGCCTCCTGCAGTAACAGCAGTAACAGCAACAGACTGTTATGGACACCAGAATGAGTCCAGCTACCACAGCCATGGCAATAATTAAAGCCTCAAAGTTTACTGAAAAACATGGATATATTCAACCTGTTAGACTCCATCAGTAACATTTATCTTTCTGATAATTCTTCCCTTCCTACCCAGACATTTCTTCACCCCTATATGCAAAAAACTCCACATGATTCTGTTCAACTACCCCAGATAAAATAACACATTCAAACTTTGCTATTATGCATAATCTACACTGAACAGACATTAAGTAAAACCACATTTCTCATTCTGTTACTTCCCCACAAGTTACAAACAATTAAATATACTTCATCCAATAAAGCAAAAATTTTTTAAAAGATTTGTTTAAACAAAATTTAATTTTTTCGAAAGCATACTACTTAACTGAAGAAAAGAAGGGTTTTTTTAACCTATTAAAGCGCAGGAAAAGACTGCCAGTTTTCAGTCTACATTCCCGGCACCAGCACCTATTTCATCTGCTTACCATTCATGAAAACACCCAACACAATTAAGCTATGTTGTACTACATTGTTCTTCACTTCATTCTGGTCAATAATCGGTCAACAGATGTAATTCATATAAAATTATAACTGGAAGCCAGTCATTTGTTGTTTGACTTTGAAAGCTGCACTATTCACCTTCATTATTAGCAACTGTGAACAATATTCATCTCTTAATTTGCTCAAAGGAAAAAAAAAAACATCACCACTACCTTCACAAGTTAATTAATTTTCCTGCTGTTTGTAGGGGATACTCTCAATAAGACCACATAACCCCATGGCATCTTGCTGCCTGTAATTCGTAGAAAATCTATTAAGGAAATGTATCTTTGAGGATGCTTTTGTTGTTGTTTTGGTTTGGGGTTTTTTTCTACTTTTACTTTTTTTTTGCTGAGAATATGCCCCATTATGAAGTTTTCACTCTGTGTGTAAGCTACAGTCAATCTAGAAACACAAATGGCACACAAGACAGAAGCCATTTCCGCAACAGCAGTAAACTGCCAAGACCACCCTTAGTATCAGTAGAAGAGGACATGTATTTCTCTGCTTGGTGTGTTTGAGAGTGTTAACTTGCTTCACAGCAGATGATTTGCTGCTGTGTTTTGGATTTCTGGCTCAAACATGTTGGTAACACACCACTGTTTTGGCTGTTGCTGAACAGGCTTGAAGAGCACCAAAATATTTTTGCCCCTCCCTTCCCTCTGTTCCCCTCAGTGAGTAGGGCTAGACACAGGCAGGAGACTGGGAGAGCTCAGGAGGGGATGCTGACAGAACACCTGACCCGAACTGGCCACCATGAAATGTTGTGATCAGCGAAAAAATCTGAGGTAAAGAAAAGACAAGTGGAAGGCGTAACTAGCTTCCAAGGGGAAAGCCAATTCCAGTGGGGATTTATTGTTGGGGACTGGCTCAGCAGCAGTCTGCCTGTGGGGGATGGTAAAAAAACTGCCTTTTTTCCTCTCCCTCTTTTTCCTTCCCTTTCAAAACTGTCTTTATCTCAACCAAGGAGGTTTATCTCTCAAGGAGGTTTTCTGCTCTTGTTCCTTTTTCTTCCTCCATTCCACTGGGGCCATGGGAGAGAGGGAGGAAGCAAGCAGCTGTGTGAGTACTCAGCTACTGGCAGGAGCCAACCCTCCACACTTTCAGAAAAAAGTCTGCTAAATACTTCATAATAAGAGCCTTTACTACAACACTACAAACCCGGTTTTCTTACAAGTGAGCTTTATCACTGGAATTATATTCTTACTGTACCCTAAAAAACTTGAACAAAAGTCTAAGCATAAATGCCTGTTCTCAGAAAACAAAGCACAAAACCCTTCTGTAAGAATATACAATAAAGTTCACCTTTACTTCTTAATCTAGTCACTCTGCAGCAGTCATTAAGTCAGTGTTCAGAAACTTGCATGTTCCACTTTAACAGTAATGTTCTACTTCTGCTACCCTAATTCAGACTACTGCAAAATCTCTCTGTGGAAAATTTCTCATGGTAACTTTCTTCAGTCAACACAGTCACTGATAGTTCACTCCTACTTGTTTTTGTCCTTTAGCCTCCTGGTGTCCCTGCACAAACTCACAGAAAGCAGCAAGCCTTTGGTCTGCTGGACTGAAGCTGTACTCTTGTTTCATACAAGATGCTTCCCAATGCCTTAGGTGTTCTCTGTTCCAGTCTAGTCTGAATTTAGATCTGTATACACATTATTAAAAAAACAGCTCCAAATATTTTACTCTGATGGCAGCACATGCTGTATTTTGTAGTAAAACACGCAAAGCAAATGGAAATTGAAGAATAACAACACGATGCAGGATTACAACCCACAATGGCACTGTGCATGTTCCTTTTAAACCTTATCTGCAATGCCTTCGGTACCCATCAATTAGACTGTTATTTCAGTTCTTTCAGCAAAAACAGCATTCAAGAATTTCTGTTTGACTCTATTCCTGTGGTATTGGTTCTCTGCTGCCACTGGAATATAACAGAACTGTGGATCTAGACAAATCATCTAACATTTTCAGAAATTTTAAAGAAGGTAAAAATGTTTTAAAGCCATTGCATCAGCACACCTATACTGGCTGCTCACATGGAAACTTTAACAATGATTGTTGCCTCCTCGTCCCGCCCCTCCAAATAAATTATCAGGAAACAGCTCCAGCAAGCTGTCTTACTTTAATCATAGTCATAGATACTCTGTACAGCAAAAGCAAAATTAGTACCTACTCCAGCAAACTCCCCATCGAGCATTTGAGAGAGAACACAACGAAGATGGTGGAAGAATACTTCTCACAGGGTAATCAATACATGTGTTGTTGGTGTAACACCAAAGGCACTGTGCAAAAGAAACAAGAAAAAAACCAAATTATGAATCATCAAAACCAGTTAACAATTTAGTGCACCGCTCCCAAGACAGATTTCTTACGCGGATGTCATACTCGAGAAATGGAAGTGCTTTGTCTCACAAAGCCTACAGAAGTCCTCGTACAATTTCTCAGTAAAACCTAAACTGAATGGTGAATAAGAACATTTTGTACTTACAAGTAACACCAGGCTGAAAATATCTGGGAACATATTGAGGTATTCTGCATACTTTAGGGTAAAATGGCTTTGGGTTTAAAATTACTGGAGTTAACAAATAAGAAATACAAAATCAGACTGCCGACTGTCCAGAATTTTAAAATACCTTGTATCTTTAAGGAATAAAAATACAACTGTAATCTTACTTCAGCCTTGTATTTGATTATGAACAGAAAGAAAATAGTAAAGAATCCAAATAGGTCTACAGGAGTTTTTGCTGCAAGGTAATGAATGATACAGCTTCATCCAGTCTGAGTTGCAAAGTACTCTGTGTACCTTAATTGCACATGTTTATATATCTGGGTATTTTTAAATTTTAAAGTTTTTATGTGTATTATACTTAAAATTCCAGCACAACATTTCTGCTTTTAAAGCCATCACTAAGCATCAAGCTTAGGTTTTGGTTTTCATCTACTAAATATTTACTCAGAAGTCATTTACCACACAACTGAAATAGTGAAACAGTTTTGAACAACGGCTATAGGAATCTTTGGCAGACCGTGTTTTTTTTCTGGATTTGTTATAAAAACAGTTCAGCCAGGAACTATGCTTTATCTAACAGTACTATCAAGAACAGTTCAGCCAGGAACTATGCTTTATCTAACAGCACTATCAAGAACATGTCTGTCATACATCCTCAATTACACAAAACCTGTTATCTTGCTCTTAATGGATTGCAAAACGTTTAATACAAAGGAAATTATTTGTAGCAGATTCTGCTTTCTTCAAAAGTGTGGATGCAAGAAGAATGTACTACTGTTTTGTAGTTGCTAGACTGTACAAGTTAAACATACCCATAAGGACATATCAACAACAACAAAAAAAAGAAAATAGAATTCACTGCAAAACTCGTTCCCTTTTAATTAAGAACATTAGATGAGAATATGTTTTTTTGTTTCAAATACTTAATAAGACTGAACAGTTCAAAAAAAACCTATTAATAGGGGGAATAATGAAAGTCACTGCTAAACTCTAAACATAATGTTGACCCTGTTTTGAGTAGGAAGCTGGACTGGTGGCTCATCAGGTCTCTCCTAATCCGAATGACTGTACACTGTTGGTGACAACCAGGAGCTCAGAAAGGCCAGCTCTATCACTCTGATGGAGACTCCTGCATCTAACCACAGAAAACGTGCCTAGCCCAGAAGGCAATACCTGACACAGCTACTGACTGGAGTAGGGGCTGAAGTACAGGAAAATACTTCAATTTACTCATTCCCAATGATAAAAGAATCTGACAATACACAATCATCAGCACAATTTAATTAATATTTTCCCCTTATAGCCAAAATATGCATAAGACAAGCAGGTAAGTTCAGACATTTCTCAACTGACCCTGGTGAAAAGGTTCTCCAGTAATGGGAGCTTATATGCAACTTTAAGACTCCTGAAATGTTTCTTTTCAGTGACATCTGAAGTTTCAATTTGAAATAATCTCTCATTTCTGCTCTGCAGGGATTAATGCCTTCTGCAATCCTTACTGTAGAGCTAAAGGAGTTTTCAGCAAAGAACAGAGAAACAAATTCTAACATTTAAATGTCTGCCTTACTGCAATCTCATTGGAAATCCAAACACTTTGCTCCCAACAGTGGCTTAGCCTGGCAGTCCTGAGCACACACAGTCTGGTGTAGTCAGTGGAGGGACCAGCACACTCTGCCTGAGCTACAGGCACTTCTTGGGGCATCTTCAGAGAAAGGCACTCCCAGTTTATTTACACTCATTTCCCAGTTTTCCTAGCACAACACAAGAAAAGGAAGGCATTTCAACTGCCTAAGACTGAGCTCATTAGATGGACATTTAGCTAAGTGTTACCCACAAAAAGAGGGTGAGTCTGAGGCAGCAGCAACATCGGGGTGCTCAGCTGAGCTGTGAAAGCCCTGAGCACACACTGGCACTGGAAGCCTGGATTTGGTCTGTCCCCTCCAGACAAGGCACACAAACACCCTGAGTGACCAAATCATGGAGCAACCCTGGCAAAGGGAAAGCACACTGGCATCACGTGTGACAGAGGGCAAGCAGCACATCAGCTGACTCTATCATTTAAATAAGAAACAAACAGCCAAAGAAAGCCTGACAGTTTGATTTCATATTAAGTGGAAATTCTGATCAATCAAAAAAGGTGTTAAAAATCTTACCGAAACATTTTTTAGACATTCTTCACAGGACTTCTGGGAAAATGCTGAACATGCTATAAAAATAAACAAAACCAAAATACACAGAGATTATATATTTATTTTTCTTCCATAAGGTCCAATATTTATCATAATATTTATAATATATAATATAATGATATCTTTTTTTTTCCAATCCTAGATACAAGCAATAATTTTGACTGAAGTAATGAAATTTCAGTAATCTCATTCCAGAAGAACTGCAGCAAACAGAGATAAAAAACCATTTAAGTTCAACCTTCGACTCAGGGAAACAATTCAGGCTTACCTTTAACCTCAGTCTGCTTTCTCTAGGGACAACACAGAAGATGTAACCCAAGAGTCTCCTGGTATCTCTGCTAGAACTTACACACTCCAATTTAGGGAACGTTCCAAATGGTGCCGCTTTTGAAGCTTTGCAAAAGCTGACCCTTGCTTAGGATTTGTCCCCTTCCATAGGTATTAACTTTTTTTCTGAGAGAAAAGAGTTTTTAAAAGATAAAGCTCTCCAAATAGTATGATTTTAAATAACAATAAAAACCAGTTCCAAATATAGGACACAAAGTTAATACGCAAGAGTTCAATGAGAACTTTAAAATAAGCTTGACAAGCCAAGTGATGCATTCTCCCTGAATTTTAAAAAAAAAATATATACTTACTGGTGTTCACATTTACTTTTTTTAGAAGTACCCCATGTTTTTCATCTTAAGACCAGTCTTTTTTTATCCATAACTCAGACAAAATTTCTTGCCCACAGGACCACATACACGCCATAGTCTTTACTGGGATCAACTACTGGAAAGATGAGGGGGAATCTCCTTTCCTAGTCTGAATCTGGATTTTTCTTCCAGTAATTGTAGTTCCTATGGTAATTTTTACACCAGTTAATGAAATAAGTTTGTTCTTATTTCAGTATATCACAAATACAAAGGGAAATGATCTCCAAATGGAGCATTAGTCACAAGCAGTTGTCAATTTGAGCTAAAGTTACTTGCTTGTGAGACAACTACATATTTCAATATTTTCTTTTCATACTTCAGTATTAAATATTTCTGGTTCTGATTCTTAACATTAAATGCATTTTATGTACTAGTATATTTACCTTTAATTAATATATTCATATAGAAAACCCTCTTACCAGTTTTTCCCATACCAATTAAACTGTTACAGGAACCAATTAACAGCCTAAGTGTAAGGCACATATACCAAGTCATAAAAAAACATGAGGAGTAGGTTTAGTTTAGTTTAGTTTAGATGCAAAAATTTTCAAATGGGACTTTTCAACATGGAGTACCACCACGCTTATTATAAAAATACTTAACTGCTTTTTCAACGTGAGATTTAAAACACCCAAACAAACAAGCTTTCCGAACACGAATTAGCACGGCTAATTTGCTTCAAGTTAGTTGTCTCAAAAAGCTGGAGGCTCCTTTTTCAAGAATAAACCCTTTCCTAAAGGAAATGAACCACCTCTAGCTGGGCTCTAGACACACCTGTCAAGGTGCACTCGAGATACCCAAATTTGATGCCAGCCAACCTGACACGCACCTTTACGGTCACATCTGTTGGTGGCAACTAAATCTGAGGCCGAGCTTCACCAACCGCCTGCGAAAAGCAGCGATGAGATAAATGATTCCCACAGAACAGGGAGAGACGAGCATCTCCGCCAGCTTCTCCCGGGCCACATTCCTCATCATCGCCCAGGGCTGAGCCAGCCTGGCGACTGCGTACTCTAGGACAACCCTGCCCGAGCAAGCGAGGCTGGACCAGGTGACCACTGCGGTCCCTCTCAACCTGCCCCACG
>VXBQ01004331.1:16772-36220 GCA_013400175.1 Phainopepla nitens | reverse complement strand
GGGGCTGCGGCGCTGCCGGGAGCGGGCGGGGCGCGGGCCGGGCCTCGCCTGCCGTGCTCTCGGGGCGGGGCGGGGGCTGGGCCTGCCGCTCCTCCGCCGGCCCAGGGGCGGCCGGGGTCTGACCTGCTCGGGGCCTTTGCCTCTCGCTTCGTCCTTTGGTGGGACGCCCTTTTTACCTTCCGGTGCAGCGTGAGCTTTCCGGTGCCTGTGAAGGCAAGGAGGTGGCGAGGATGCTGTGCCCTGGCTCCTGCTTCCTGGTTTCATTCCTTCATGAGGGTGCCCAGCGGGCTGCCAGAGCCAGCGGAGACAACAAAAACATCCCCAAGCCAGGGCTGGCCCGAGAAATTAATGGAAGAGGTGGAGGCAAATTGAAAATTTGCCATGTTTTTCCCATTTAAAAAATCTAACGAGTTGTTGGTTTTGGATGGTGACCCCCTTCTCAGGGCCTTTGGGAAGCATTTAGCACTCTTTCAAGTGCCCAGGGATACTCAGAACACCCAGATAAGTGCAAGATAAAACACGGGAACAAAAGAAAAAACCCAAACCCTCTGAGGTGGCAGGGTAAGGACACACAAGACATTTTTGGCATCTCAGTGGCCCTAGATAGCTGTGGTTAGGCACCAAATCGAGTCCTCAAAGGCCAATGAAGTGACTTGCCATGCTGTGACGGCCAACCTTGCTTTAGTTAAACAGTCCTCGTGGTGAACTTCATTAGCTTCCCTCTGGCTTGTTCAGGAATGGGAAGTTTGATATTTGGCAATCAATAGCTGAAATACTGGTGTGGGTTTTGTTAGTTCTCAAAGATTCTGCTTCAAGCAGGAGGCAAGCACTCCTTCCAAGTATGGCATTGTTCAGTCAGTAGTGACTCCAGCTGCTTGTGACCTCCCTTCTCAAACACTCCTATTTGAACCATTTTTATTACTCTTGTGTAATAAGGCCATTGTTGTTACAGAAAATATTGCAATTGGTTTGTGTACATAGGGACAGCAGATCTGGGCTGTTTGAGAGAAGCTGTTCGCTTCTGCAAACACACTTGAGCCTTAACAAGAAATAAGAGGAATGTTTTTCACAGTCCTTGACCTTGCCATCCCATCTATTTTTAGACACCTGATTCACCTTACTGCAGAGATTAATCTCCCTAAAATCCTACACAGTAAGAGATGAGTAGCTCCAGGAAAAATTCACAGGGAATTAGGATAACTGCTAGTATCTCTGGTGGCTTAGGCCAATGTGTAAAATTGAACAGATCAAACCTGAGTAAGGTGCCCTTACCTTAAATTAAGTTTCAACCTGTGCATTTAAAAGTTGTTCACATTTAATTATGTCTATGTTATCTTCAGATTTTTGCCAGCAGCACTAGAGTCCCTGCTTCTTGGTCTTTCTTCATAGAGAAATAAAGCCAAAGTGTGGGCATACAGGCCATATGAAGGCAAAGATGGTTTTGTTACCTGAGGTTAAATGTAGGACAATATTATTATGACTTCAGTGTGCTTCAGCTGGAAGAATCCTTTAATGGTTTGGGTCAGAAGGAGCCTTTAAAGGTCATCTAGTTCTGCTCCTCTGCAATGAGCAGGGACATCTGAAGACCAGGTTTTACCACATGTTCAAGTCTACAAATCTTTATGCTCTGAAAAACTTATTTTTTTTCTTGTTTCTTGAAGTCACTTGGACTGGGCTCCTGGGCTAGCAGAGAGACACAGGTGACAGACAAAGACTGCCAAAGATAAGGAACCATTTACAAGTAATAATTCAATACACTGTAGCTAAGGAGGCATTTGGCAGAGAAGTATCAAGTCATGAAAGGCATAGAAAAAATGAACACAGAAGGGCTTTTTTCTAATAGAAGACCCAGAGGGCATTGAACACAATTATCATGTAGAAGACTGGAAAAAAAGTTCTTAGAAGAAAATAAAATGCCTTTAATTGTGAAACTCTGGATATTAAGGATATTAAAAGTTTAGATTAGCCCAAAAGTTTGGATTATTTTCCATAAATATGTCTGTTAACAGTTATTAAGTACCCAGGTACCTCTGGTTCAGAAAGTCCCTGAACCACACTGCTTGAAGCTGTGTGTAATTGCTGAGGAAGATGCATTATATCATTGCTTTGTTCTGACATGCTTCCTTAGGCATCTGCTGTTGACTGCCATTTTCAGTGAGATACTGAGTTAAAAGTGTCCTTGAAATGACTTTATAGAGCTGTTCTTACTAATTTTCTTTTTCTTGAAAGCTTATGTTATATTCCACCTGATTGTACAAAGGCAAAGGGGAAATCCTTTAACTATTTTTTTTTTTTTTGTATCTCAGATTTGGAGGGTTTTATGTATTCAGTGAAGAGTGACTCCTCATAAAACAGCTCAAATTCCAAGCTTTCCAGAGTTTGTGATCTTTCATTGAGTTGCTTCTAACACAATTATGTTAGAGGAAGTGTTTAGCTGGAGCCAAGTGGGAGAGGAGGGGAAAATAGAATTTGCTGAGAGCTCTTCAGAGGTATGGATACATCCATCTTCTCAGACTTGGTTTTATTATTCCTTTGGGGGAAAAAAACTCATTAATATAATTTATGAACAGCTGTGGCTATTCTCTCACAATAACTATTCCTACAGTAATGAAACACATTTTTTCTTTGTTAGGTAGCCACTCCCTCAGCAGACATAAATTGCCAGGAAATGGAGTGTAGATGACAAGAAAAAGTGATCTACCAAGAAACTGACTTTGAAACTCCTATGTATTAAGATTGCAAACAAAAATAAAATCTCAGAACTTAAACCAGAATTTTATTATTTTGTAATTCCATACATATTTCAAATGATAAGGATTTTTTCTAAAACAAAAATGATAGAAATAGAAAAATTTCAAATGATAAGGATTTTTTTCAGCTCTGTAGATTTTGCCTGGGGTTTTGAACAGTCTCTACTCATGCATTTTCAGCATTGCCTCTAGCCCCTTTGCCTCATTTCTGCTCCAGCACCACAGTTGTGATAGAACAGCTGAATGAGCCATTCACTGGGTATCTGAACAAAGAACAGATTGGGCTGACAGAATCTTGTCTTCTTTTTTTAGCTTGTTTATTTTCCATTATCACCAGTGCTAACAATCTCAGAGATGATATATGGGTTACAAAACCTGTGTGTGTTCAGTTGATTCTCTTAATGGCAGTATTACTTCATCACTGTGGCAGAGTTTACCCAGCTTCCTCATTGCAATATGTGTAAATAATTCAGCTGATGAGTCACAAAAGTGATTAGAATGTCATTAGTATTTTCTGTGTTGGGCTTATGAACATAGGCCCTGGTAAAAGACGTTTTACTGCAGCAATACATTGTTCAAAAAGCTTTTTTTAGTTTGTGACTGGCTGGAGCACAAATGTATTTTCAGGTTGCAGTTTGGTTTGTGATTAGATCAGTGTTCCCACAAAGAGCAGTCTGTACTTCTCTCTCCCTGAATACTTGTCCTTGCATCTGAAAAGCACTGTGGTACATGTAACAAAAACATATCTGTAGTCCTATAAAAAACTGTTGCAAGTGGAAGTTAGTTTTTCAGTGAGATCAGTGATACTCTATGGGGTTCACTGAGCAGGGGACAAAATTCTTGTGCTAGCACAGCAGAGGATGAATTGTACCCCAGGGGGTTTTGTTTGTTTGTTTGTTTGTTTGTTTGTTTGTTTGTTTGTTTTCTCAGTTGCAGGACCAGCTTAAATGTCTATTGGCTTCATACAAAGGCTTCAGGGCATTGTTGAAGTCGTGTGAGAGGGTACTTGTGAGATCTAATACTTTCTTAATGTATTAAGTGATTATATACCTACAGGGAGCAGATCTGCTGAATAAGGACATGCACCTTCATATTGTCTTCCTTAAGAGTGTATTCAGATTTTAATAAAATGATTTCTACAGCTATCTTCTTCAAAATATTAATAATACTGTTTTACGGAGCAAAAAGTGCAACTATGAGTTCAGACTATTTCTCAAGGTCAGATAAAGAAAATTAGATCTTCCAGGTCAATGTCCACCTTCTGTCTTATAATTAACAATCTTCCATAAATAATTTGGTGAAACAGAACTCTTAGAGATGCTAATATTTAGAAGTGAGAAGTATCATAAACAACCTAGCTCCGGTCCTGCAAATACACAGATAGCAGATATTTGCAGAGATCGGAGCAGTGTGGTTAATTCAAGGGTTTTGTGGGTTTGTTATAAATGCAACAGCCCAATTTAATCTTTCAGGCAAACCCTGGGATTAAGCCAGAGACTGGCTGTTAAATAGCATTAATAAATTCAGACATGATCAGCTGAATACTGCTGGGACAGTTGAAGAAAGTCAGTCTTCCCAGCTGATGTGGGCCTTTGCTGCCATGGGAGTAAGATTTGCACCCACAGTGAGGTTTTTGCTTGCAAAGAGGTAGCCTAGAGGAACATACAGGAACAGTTCAGTGTCTTTGCTAAGGGTGGTGGTAGCAGCTGATTTTCCTTGAATTTCATTGCACAGTACTCAGGTGATCACACATAATGTTTGGGGAATAAACATACTTTTCAGAAGAGTATCTGCATAATTACTCAATTATCTTGTGGTCATACTGAGAGATAAAAGGCATATAGTGAAAATCCTTGCTTTCTGACCTACATGTTTTTCTGACCTAAACTTTTTTTTTTTTTTTTTTTTAAAAAAAAGAAAANTTTTTAAAAAAGAGTAGTTGAGAATAGCTTTGTGTACACTGTTCTGCACAGTGGTTAATAGTACTGAATTTCAGTCAAATTGAATTGTAGTCTATTGTTAGATTTATTGTAATGCTATTATGACTAAAATGACAAGCCAAGTGCTTCAAACTTGTATTTCAAACTAAAATGCACTGTCAGTCAAATCTGGCAGTGCATAAACAGCTGTTAACATTTGGTCCTCTCTAATATTTTGAAAGAGATAGAGTAATGAATTTTCTAATATATCATGTACCAAACTGATCACTCCTAGCAGGGCTAACTAATTTATTTTGAAAAGCATTGTACATATATAGACAAAGACTAATTGTTAAAAGCAGCATTTCTTCAATGGCAGGGCTGATTTGGTTTCTGGCTGAGCAGTGTTGCATAAAAAAATGGACAGAGTGTTCAAGAGAAATAGTGTCTGGGGCTTTGGCATAGGGCATTGCTCAGATCTCCCAGACAGGCCGGTTGGTTGCAGTCTGGGTAGTGACAGGAGTCCCTGGGTCAGGGGAGACTCCCTTAACTGCTTCTCTGCTCAGTTCTCACATGCCAGCTGGCTCCTGATCCTGTGTGACTACTTCAGCATGTGCGTTATCCATTGTTGTAGAGTATTTAAACTAAAAACATCTTGCTGTATTGACTATGTGCAAAAAGACCGCCCTGTGTGACCATGTCTGTATTTACAAGAACAGTTTCTAAAATTTGCATGCATCCTACCTGCGTGCAGTCCCATCAGTTCTGCAGCAGGAACCACCAGGAGGGTCTGAAAGGGCCAGATTCTTCACCCAGGAGGTTATGGGACAAATTTAGGTGTAGAAATTTGTCTTGGAACCAGGAGGAGCTTCTTGGGAGGAACCCTCAGGACTGTCTGAATTTCTCACCTGAAAATCTCTTTCAATAGTTAGACACTTTTATTGTGGAGGTGAGGAGGAGCCAAGTCTGTCACCTTGCCTTTGCTCAGCTGTGTGTCTCTTCTGTGCAGGGACTAGCTGAGGAATTCCTGGAGCAACCAGGGAGCTAATGAGTTTGGGGCACTGAGTGTGCACACAAGGACGCCTCTAAGACCCAGCTACACCACAATTACAACTAAAGGACAGCTTGACTTTCATCCATATGTCTCACACTAAACTTAGATACCAAAGCTCTTGCCACAGCACCTCTGTAATTGAGTACCTTGCAGAACAGCATGCATCTAGCTGCGAAATAAGATAGGCAGCTTGTGATTTCCTGTGGGTCTGTCTTGAGGTTTAACCGGGCACAGGCTTTTCCTGGGAACATGGATATAATGCCATGCAGATCATGCTGTTTTAATTGCTCTCGCTCTCTTGAGAAATCTGTTTCCGAGATTCTGCTCTTTTTCCCAGAATGAATCAATGTAATTATATTTAATTGCATATTTTGTATTTATCACTGGCTTTTCTGTATTAAGTCTTGCCTCAGTCATAACTGGGCAAGAGAGACATTGTAGTACTACAGTCACTTGGGATAAGGTAAATAGGAGAGTCACAAAACAACAGCCCAACAAAAGAAGGGTTCTGTTGCATTCCAGAAATTACTTACTCCACTTAATTTAAGCTATTGGTTAAACAAACTGTCAGATAATATCCTTTGGCTGTTATTTCCCAGGACTTATCTAACATCTGAAAGACTTCCATTGTCAAAAAATGGTAAAAATCAGATAACATTTTAATGCCAAAATATGGGATAACTATTTACCCACACAGCTGCTCTTATTTAGTCCAGTTTCTAAACTGTGAGGAGAACAGATTTTCTCTTGGTGTTTCACAACCTATATCATATGAGTTATATCACATGAGTTAGCAGACTGTTTCAGTTGGACATTGGATCTTTTTCTTAATATTGTGTATTTCCTGGCTTGTCAGCGCTTCAACTTTTCTTTCCCCTGCTGCAGACTTGGATTTGGTTCAGAATGCTATATAGCTATGCAAAAATTAGTACTGAGATCTCATATATCTCTGTTCTGATTGTTTTCAATATGAAGTGCTAATATAAATTGCTTCTTGGATCAACTTAAATAATTCAAGAATCTTAATACCAAAACATCCTGCTCTGGCTTTGGTCTATCTTCCTCCCTCCATCACTTTAATTCAGACTGGTTAAGAAATAGTATTTGTATCTAATTATTGCCCAGGAATTTAATGCAATACCAGTCCTACACCATTACAGAAAAGGAATCCCTTCTTCTGTCATATGCAATTTACAATTCCCAGTCTTATTTAAAAATAGGAATGTATCATTCCAGCACACACCCCCAAATTACCTTTGACTGTAGCAAGTGCTTAATCTTGCTCCTTTGAAGAAATTAAGATACAGAGAAGATACTGTTGATTACCCTGCTTAGTTTCACAATATACACTCACCTGTACTAACCAAAGCAGGTAACTACTGTTTTAGAAAGCTGTAGCTTTACAAATGTTCCCATGAACATAGCATCCTGTCCAAATCTCCTTGCCTGTGCTACTGAACTGTGATGTTGGGAATCTAGGAATTTACAAATGCCTTTACATCTCAGACATCTTCAACATAACTGTGTTCAAATTCTTATTTTATTTACAGATAATTTCTTTCTAGGCAGTGGGTGACAGACTTGTTTATAGATGGATCATATACTGAGTGGGGATTTCCAATTGAAACCCCATGTCCAAATTCCTGGTATTTTCCTTCATGCCTGTGCCAATGGAAAAGGAAATCCTACCTTCTCCTACATTCTTGCTTCTTATGTCCAGGTAGAGTTG
This sequence comes from Phainopepla nitens, assembly GCA_013400175.1. NCBI lineage: Eukaryota > Metazoa > Chordata > Aves > Passeriformes > Bombycillidae > Phainopepla > Phainopepla nitens. The sequence continues at coordinate 28,768 of VXBQ01004331.1, read as the reverse complement.
TGCACTTTGGACAAGTGATAAGAGACACAACAGGCCCAGTGGTTGGACAGAGACAATATTTTCAGGAAATGCAATAATAATTTAAAGCCACAGAGGAAACTTCAAGAGCTCAAAAAACAAATTGATAGTTCTCTGCCACTAGGAACTTGTGTTTATTCCTCTTAAAAAGATGTGACACCAGGGCCAGAAGTAAACCCAAGAAAATGTGTTGAAGTTCTTCAGTAGAGGCTAATATCAATATGAAATGCAAAACATTGTAAAAATAGTTGTAAGAAAATGATTTTCCAGAACCAACCAATTTTAATTTGCTAATTTACATTAATATTCAGGCAAATCTAGGCTTAAATTATCTTTGACAGACCATACAGGAGCTTCTTCAGTCCCTTATGCCATCTTTGGGGCCCTACAAAAATAATGAGATGTCACCTGAGGTATTGTCTTGTAAAAAAATGGTTCCTGGAGGGCTGCTGTGGACTTCTGGACCCAGAGAGCTGACTTGCCCTTGCTAGGAAAGCAGGAGAAGGACCCTGAAATTCTTTAGGGAATGAAGCTGTCCATGAAACAAAGACAGTTGTGATGTACAGAAAGGCTCTTGGAAGTAAAGGACAATTTTCTAGGGACAGAAACTGTCAAAGGCAACCTTTCTTCTCTAGAAATGGTAATCTACTAGGCTGACTGGAGAGTCAAAAGCTGCAAGGTTTTAGTACTTTTGTATGCACACACAAGAAGCTCAGAGGCACATTTCATCAAATCATGTTGTTTTCATATTTTATGTCTAATAAGACTTTCTGAGTTCTTTCAGTGAGTTTCAAATCAAAAAGTGTTTGTGGTGTGTTTGAATCTTACCGTGAGTAGTGAAATTCAGTCTGAGCAAATTCTGTTCTGCCAGGTGTTCAAGATCTTCTGTAGCAGCTCTAAGTAGATTAGTGCTGAGAGCCTGAGAGAATTACAGCTCCCAGAGGACTTCTCAAGCGAGGCATGCAGGCATCAGCCACCAAGATTAGTGGTTCTCAGGGTTCTCATAACTTCTTGGCTAATTATGGGGCAGCCACACAGCGCTTGAAGGTGTACATGCAAACTAACTGGGATTGCTGCAGCTTAATGAACCATGAGCTCTGTGACAGCTGACACAAGAACTGCTGAAAGCCCCACCAGCATCTCAGCTTAGCCACAGCTCCAGAAACCTCATGTTGTGGCTGCCAGTGCCCCAGTATGCCACCAAGCTTGCAGAGCCAGCTCTTTCCCACTTGTTCAGCTGACTCTCCCCAGTATTTGCAAGGGAAACGTCCTCACCTCTGCAGCTGTGGAGGTCAACAGCATCTGGTCAGAGCTGCAGGTGGATCTGAAGGTGCCCCCACCACAAGCCTAACAAAGAGCAGAAAGGTGAGTATGTTTTTATGATGACTGGGCTTGTATTCTCAAGGCCTTCCCTGGGAGATGGGTAACTGAATCAAACAGAATAGGCAGCAACAGAAGGCAACTAAATTAGTGCAATCTCACCTTACAGAAGCTGTGCTGTAGAAAACATGCCCTCCACTAAGCCCATTTTGTGAGAATGCAGTTCCTTGCCAGCTGCTTCTCAAGATGACAGTTTTGCCAGGAAACTCAATCTGTCTACAGAACACCATAGCAAAACAGTAGAAAGAACCCGAGCATTTTAATGTTGCTGACTTGATTAAAGAGTCAGAACAGTAAAATAATAGTAATCATGGTGCTGAGTCTCTAGAGATAACACTAAACTATTCACATCTAACCTATAAACTAATGTAAATACCTTACTATCTGGCACTATTAATCTTCTAAAATTAGCTCTTTTCCTTACTAATATCATTATCAGTTTCTGCATACATACATAGTCTAAAGCAGTGGGATCTTTAAATTCAATATAAGTCAACTCCTTTTTGTGCTTCATTTACCTTTTTTTTTTGCCATACTGTCTTTCTGAATGAATTAGGATGAAATGAAAGAAATAAACTTTGAAATGTTTTGAAACATTATTTTTTGCCTTGCTAATAAATATTGTGGTTTTTTTCTCCAAATGCAGCATTTTTCAACTTTTACAATTGAAAACCACAAACCACCTTAACATTTTTTTAAATTAGCAGAATCCTTCTTATGCAAATTGCTAAGTGAGAAAACAAAGATATCAAAGCAAGGCTTCATGAAGAATCAACCTAAGACTGCCATCTTGCCTATTCTTCCACTCACATACTCCCACTGCCTTTGTGTTGGCAGTAGAGCTTGTGACCAGGAGGCAGATCAGATTAGCCACCTGGGGGGCTGAAAACTAAATAAGTAGAAAAGATAAATAGCAAAAAGAGCAACAAGACATGATTTCATCTCTTGGTAGCAGACTATATTTACATCTGCTTAAGCCCATCAAAAAAAAAAATCACATGCTGAAGCCTCTTGAATAGTAGGTCACAAAGGGTCTGCAGTAACATTAAGATAGATCCAGGACCTGTTTTAGGAAACAATTTATTTTTGACATAACTGCTAGTATTTATTTAAACTCCAGCATGAAGCTGTAAATGATGTTACACATTTGCTTATAAATATATACTGCCTTTGGCAAGAGAACTAGTAGAGTATCAATGGTTACAGATCCTCTGACTGGTGGAAGGGCTATAATATGGGGTGATAAGACCACAGAGAGACTGGAGAGCACCGAGCTTTGGTGCTGAAATGTCAGCCTTGGCAGTGATGGCTACACAGCAGGCATGGCATACATATATAGCTAGGAAGTGGTACTGAGCACTTGGGTCAATGTCTGTGGCTCCCAAGGACCCAGACTGCCTGGGCAGTACTTGCATGCTGTGTTTCCCAAGTTTGCTTATATTCCTCCGGGAGTCTTGGATGTGGAGTAAATCTGGTTCAAATACTTGCAGCTTTCATTACATATGCTTCTCTTTGTTAGAACAGAAACTAGGACAACAACCCTGTTCTTGAAGTCCAGCTGTCTGGTCTCTGTCCTCAAGAGAGTCAGTAACTCGTACCCTACGGCTCACGACAATTTCTCCTGCCCTGCTCTCAGCCTTTACAGCTCCTTGCAGCTGCCACACCCAGAAGACAAGTCCCCCACACTGCCCAGCCTAATACCTGAGTAACCAAACTGACTCTTTGGAACACAGACAAAAAGCAGTTTTGAAAACAGCAAAAATTTCTTGTACTCCAATGAGGCCTCTGTATGTCCCTCTTGATGAATAATGATGCAGCAGTGGAACAGAAAACTTACAGGCAAGCATATGCTGCTTCTGAGGTGCACTGCTGCTCAGCAGGTACATGAAGGGGTAAGTAACATTACACACCTGATGAACCACGCGTGCGAACTCAAGTCCTGTGAAATAAAACAAGGGGAAAAACCGCCACGGTGTTTGTTTCCAATGAGCACAAATAGGTGGGGTAGCTTTTTAAGGCATTTTAATATGGAAAAAATGAGTCACTCCCCCATTTTGGGAAAAACTGAGTTCTCTGCGACCCAGTATTTATGCCAACATTCAGCTAGCCGCGAGGTTTATACCAGCTCAGAGAGAGGAGGCCTGTCTGAAAGTGACAGCAAAGGAGGAAATGAACCCACGGAAGCAGAGATTATAAAATCATTTTTCCACCCCCTCAAATGAGTTGTGGTACTGACAACTGCTTTTTAATGTGCCTACTCCACAAGAACACGTCTCATACAAACTATTTCCCAAAACAGATAAAAACCCCATGTCCTAGAATGCCACTTTGGAAGACTAGAAATCCTGAGGAACTACCAGCAAGTCTCACTCTATCTGCAAAGTAATTCAGGTTTTGTGAACTCGCACTGTGGTATCAGCATTTTTAAACCTATTAAGGCATCTGAAATAGTCTGGTGATCAATATCGAAAGGTGAAGTCTTTAATATTCTAGTAGCTACTGTTTTCAACAAAATTAATCAAAATAAACTGCATCTGTATGAGACTCTTTTATTAAAAATACATATCTCCCATTTCACATAAAAAGAACAAACACTTAACACAATTTAAAGAAGTTGGACAGGAACTACTTGAAAAAATACAGGTTCCTGTAATCCCAGAGCACCCAACCTTTACAGCACAAGCTATGAATTTAAGTATTTCTGTTCAAGACCCCAAGTGCTTGTCCTGCACACAGCAGTGCCCAGGGAGGTGCAGCTGGTCAGAGGCAGGGGTGCCAACTGCTCCCCAGAGGCTGTTCCCTGGCAGACAGCATACACGTGTTCTCTCCCAGTCCAGGGAGGTCAGTCACTCCCCAGCCCTGGTGCTGGGCACGATGGCAACCTTAGCAAAAAAAAAAGTTGGAGTGGCACTCGGCTCAAGTGCCACAGGTTGGCCATCTCTTTCTGTAAGACAGGAAATACAGCACAACACTTCCAGGTAATTTCACTTAGGATCCAGCAGAAACATATTAACAGCACTGATGAAAGAAAACCAGCCGTGCTTCAGAACATGATGCAACAGTCTTTTTGCTAACTAAAACCTGTGCTGGAATCCATTATCTTCTGGAGCCTCACTTCTCATAACTCATTCATCTCCAACTTTTGGAAAGACAATTTTCAAAGCAACAGGTTATCAGCTTAGGCAGCAACAAATACTAATTAAAAGTTCTGTGCATAAAAATCAAAGTCAGAATACAAAAGAGCTGTCAGAGGCATCTGCTATTAAAGTGCACAGAAAACAACACTGGCTAAACTTATATTCTTGTGGAAAGCAACAGTTTGCCAGGCTGTCATTCTTGTTCTGGAGATGCTGAAAATTCAGCTCCTTTTTAAGTCACTAAGAGACATATTCATCAGCTCTTAAAAACGATCAAATTCAAGGCTTTGCAAATTCAGGCTCAAAGAGCGTATCGGACACCGACCGTAACATTTACTGGCCAACTCATAACAGAAGCAAGGCACAAAGAAGAAAAGACACTGAAGTGATGCAGAAGCAAGGTGACATTGAATCACAAACCAGTGGCCCCTTTGCTTTGAGCTTACAAGGCATTAAAGGATATGGGCAGCTAAACCAGCAACAGTGTTGGACAACCAGACTAACAGTAAAGCAAAGTTCAGTTTTGAAGAAAAAAAACCTGGCTTGCATGTCATTACCTGTCTTCTAATCCCATGCAAGTCATGATCTGACTGAAAAAGATACTTCACACTCTCATACCTTGTGAACCTAAGAGACTGTTAAACTCATGTTTAGGCCTTTAGAGGCATATCTCCTTACATATTCTTGATTGTCTACAGTGTTAATTCCTTAAGAGTGCTGTTTTATCAAGCACTGTCGTAAAGTCCTGTCACTTTACTGACTCTGCTGGGAATTATGACAGAGATCAGCTTCCTCCCTCAGCCCACTGAAGTCTGTGATCTACCAGCTAAAACACAATCCTTCTTTACATATTGTTATTTCACAGATTTTAACTGAACAAGATTTGCCCAGTGCAGTACTTGTTTCTACTTCTAACACCTAGAGGAGGAAACTAAATGGTTTTCAGGACCTTGGATGAATTTTCAGAACTGGAATGAAAGAACTTGATTTGATTTTTTTAGAAAAACAAATTTATTCTGGGATTAATGAAATGCAAATATCCACTAAGCTCCAGAATGCCACCAATCAAAACAACTTTCCTTACTGAAATGACATCTTGAACGTAAGATCTCAATTTACGAAAACCTGAAAGAATCAAATTGCTTGCCTTAATTATAGCACTCTTCAACTCGCTGTCATAAAATTTTCAAGTAATGTCAAAGCCCATACTGAAGAGCTTTGATCCTTAGGGCTCACCTGCTACTCTGAATTTTAGAAGGCAAAAAGTGATTTAAAGAAATCTCAGGTTGGGGATTTACAATCCCTCCCCATCCTTTTAGAGCTACAAGGTGAAGCTTACAAGTTACTCAAAATCTCATTTTACAGAAAATAGGAGTAGGAAACTTTCTGCATTTATGAGGTGGCAGCAGGGGAAATAACTGGATTTTAAAATAGCTGAATTTGAAAGATGTTAAAGATCAAGGCTGAAAAGGTTAAGTCGTAATCAGTAATGAAATAAGTTACAGCAGGAAAAGTCCATCAACCATAAAGATCAACTATGAAAAAAACCACAAGGTCATTGGTCCTTGTATATACACTTTTATAAAACATCTAGATTAAAAAATCTCTCCCCAGGGTTATAATTCCCTTTTCAGAGAGATGTTGTTATAGCTTGTATACAGTGTTTCAAAAGAATCTTTCATAGTCTTCAGAATTCTTTATGATTTTCCTAACCCTTTTTGCAGTGAGTGACATTTCTCTCCAGAACTCAACACCTTATATCCTACTTGAAAATCCATTTTTTAAGAAGGCCTTCAAATAAAACATTCAAGATTCTAATCACAATTTTTAAATACTAGTGTTTTTAGTTTTAATCACAAAATAGATCTAGTGAATTTGCTAACTTAGTAAAAAACAGACTAGAAATAAAATTCACAAAAGATTTCTAGCCTCCAGTAATTCATAAAATGCTATTACAGCACAGAACAACACTCTTAGTTAAATCAGTTTTATTCCTTCTGATAGCTACTTTGAAACTAAAGGGTAATTTGGCACTAATTCTGTTACAGAAGTTCCTAAGCAGGTATCTCTTTGTGTGCACAGCGAAAAACAAAGAACAGTGCACAGAACTGAAACAGTCTGCCAAACACCCTTTTCAGGTATCTCATATTATAATATGTGGGTCTGGATGAACAAGAAACTCAGTGAATCCCCTACACCCAGTTCCACTGCCTGCATCTGGACAATATACAGGTGCAAAGATCTTACAATGAGATTGGAATCTAGGAATAGCTTATCAAATTTCAAAGAGGTTCAAACCTGCTTTGACATCAGTAAGCAAAAGGATGGATGCATCCAATTGTTAGTGTATTGTTCCAGCATTAGCAGCAACTTCGACTGTGGTGAGCTCAGAGTCAAAAAAAAAANAAAAAAAAAAAAAGGAAAGGTGGTCAGGAAGTAACAAACAGACCAGAAGAGCAACAGACTTGCTGAACTCGGGCCTCCATGGCTTTGTGCCTTGGGAAACTTGGCCTTACAAGGGATTATGCTCAGTGCAGGGCAGCACAGAGAATCAAGCCTGCAATTTTCATGGCTTGAACGAGCACAAGAACTTGGCTTCCAAGGCTTTGTCTCCTTAAGATGAATGTGTCACAACAGGAATGTCAATTTCTACGGCAGAGAGGCGGGAACGTGCCGAGTAGGGCTGAGAGGCATAGCTGTGCATGCTGGGGGCGTGGGAATACAGGGGCTGCCAGAAAGGAGAAGGGAGGCTTTTGCATGCACAGTACCACAGGAACAGCAGGATGGAAGTGAAAAACAGACCGCCAGCACTGGCAATAGCAATAAATACAGAAATGTCAAAGCTGAAGATGGGCTCGTATTTTCTGTTCAGGTAATTGTTATAAAAAATGACCCAGATGGACGGAGTGAGACAAATGGCACAGGCAAGCAGGAACAAGAGGCCGGCCACGAGATGGCAGCCTGCGCTGTTTACCAGGCACTTGGCCAGTTTGACGTTCGGCACGCTCGACACAAAGGCCGTGTTACACATGCCAATCATGCAGAGGAAGAGAGCGGAGACAGCAGTGAACATGCTCAGAGGAAGGGCAAACTGAAGAACACGCAAATCCAGCTGATCGACAGCCGTGTACCACTGTGGGTCGTAGATCACGCAGTCTCTGCTCCCGTCAAAGCGCGCGCACTTAATCCAGAGTCCGGTGTAAACGGTCACGTTCCTCTCGTTCTTGTTGTACGTGTACAGCCTCATCTGCCTCCAGTTTGGAAGCAGAACTGCTGCCAGGAGCCCAGCTACGGAGGCTGTCCCGCTGAGAAAGGCCAGGACGGTCGCTGCGTGAACATCCCGGCAGCCCATATTTGCCCGCAGAGGTTGTTTCCTGCAATTAAAAGGAAAAATATAAAAGAAAACCATGGACGCAGGACTAACTACGGTTGATTTGTGCCAGGTTAATAAACTTAGATGACAGCTGGTAGGCACTAACTCTGTGGCGCATTCTTTGTCTGACACACTTAAGACAGTGGTAACACCGCCACATTCAGGCTTTGATGAAACACCAGGTTATTTCGCAGACTGTTATGACTTCTCAGCTGACAGACTGCTGAAGTCGCTGTGCTCAAGACGAAAAAGAAGCACATTTGAATCTGTGAGTCTACACAGCCATGATTTAGTAAGTTCACCTATCCTCAACTGGCAGCTCCCCGTCTTTAGCCCAGATACAGTATCAGAGTGTATGCTCAGTCCTGCTATGCTGCTGCACGAGTAAAAGGGAGCTGCTGAAAATCCACCTCATCAGACTGGCAAGGCAAGCATCTGTAGGCAGTTATACACGTTTTATATAGGCCAAACTGTTGACAAGAGCTGCGAGGTAGTGGCGGAAGCTCTGCTGAGTAATTACTATGAATTTTTCAACAGCAGCTAACAGTTCTACCACACTACTCCTGCCTTTCAGACTCAACTGTCCAAGCACACAAACAATTACAGAAAGCAGATGGCTTTTCAGCTTTTACATTGTCTGCTTCAGGGCAAGTGTTAATATAACCACTGTCTGCACACCTACTATACCTATAGACCTGCCATACCTATAGCTTCTTGCCTGCAGAGAAGCTGAGAAAGTCTCAATGAAAGGTCTTTAAAAAAACAAACAAAAACTAAAAAAAGACTCAATTCAAGTTATCTCTTCTCTGCATGCCCAAGATATTTTAAAGAAGCCTAATACATAACAGGCACTGAGCATTTACCCCAGAGTGTACTTGAAGCTGGACACTAAGAACTGTAGTACCTAAAAATGAACAGATACGTTGCAAATTCTCACTGAGTGCCATTCAGTTATAAACTCCTCCTGAAATTTCTTCCAAATTATTATATTGCATTGTGCATATCTGTCAAATGTCTGAAGTCATAAACCAATTCCTTAAGTACCAGAAGTTCTGCTTAATGGATATACAAGTAACTGAGTATCTGTATCACAGAAAGGTTATAGACAGGGTTGCAAACAAAAAGGCAACTGCATCTGATCCCTCACTCTCCTTTTATACCTGTAAACATCCAATGACAAGGAGCTCCAGTTTTCAGATAAGGAATTCCCATGTATACTGGAAACACACTAAAGCATTCTATTGATTTACAGACAAATAGATGAAGTTCAATTTGTTTCCTAAGAAAACATTAGGCAATTATTTCAGGCCATCTAACCCTGAAGAAGCGCACGGCAATGTGGGACTATTCAAGTGCTGATCACAGTCTTCTAAAGAAGCACTCTGGAAAGAAATAATGACAACCACATTTTTGCTAAAAACTACCTTATTTGTCAAAAAGACAGCATTATATTGTTGCTAAGGCTGGCTGAGCGTGGGCAAGCTTCTCTTCCCATGGCAGTAAACTTTTCAGGTGGCAGGTCATTAACAGGATAGCCCCTGGTAAGGGGACCAGAGAATTATTTCCATCATGATTATTTTAATGATGCTTAACCCCAGCTTTGGTAAGGTCAAAACAATCAACTTGCAAGAAAATGGAACTATAACAAATGAACTTCAAGGGTGAATCTAATGTAGCATCAAATTTTGTTCTCCTCAAGCTCGATGCTTTTGCTCTTCCATAAGGAGCTTGCCTTTACCTGGATAAAACTTCCGTGCAGACAGGGCGTACTCCAAGACAGAGCTATATCTGAACCAGCTGGAATAAACACATGACTAACCATTTTCAGAAACCTGCTGTTTCTGAAAAGTCCTTGGCAGCAGTAGATTACTGCAAATAGGCAAGTTACCCACCATCCCTTCCATCAGGGGAGACCTATCCCACCTTGGAAATACTGCTGGCTTTATAACTGTAACTATAGCTTCAGATCCCCAATGAAGACAGTAACAAAACAGGTGTTGTCTTAATTAGATAGCTTCAGTGTACTTACCAGCAGCGTCCTCAAATCAAGAGAAACCTTAGCAACTTCTAGAAGTAGGAAAAAAGGCGTTACTGGATCTAAAAAACAGAACGAAGAAAGAGTCAACATCACATTTGTTTCATGCAATTTCAGCAACAGCATTTACACTGTAATTCAGGGAATATCAGCTATGTTTGCACTAGACTAACTTCATCATCTTCTACAACTTACTCTTATTTAAAAAACAAAACTCAAACTACTATTTTTTTTCTTTCCTCATTTTTTTCTCTGAGCTTGTTCTCTATCTATTCATCTCAAAAGGCAAGGGTGCAAAAAAACTGCTTTTCTCATGGCTGTTCCAAGACATATAGTTTGCATCCTGAATTTTATGTTTTTAGCAAAAAATCCATAAGAAGTCATACAGAATGATTACTGCAGATGTTAGATTCAAGGCTGCACTTAAACAGCAGTGGAGAAAGGGTGCAATGATTGTTTAATGTCAGAAAACAAAGCACAAGCTCTAAATTGTTTATATATCCTGAGGGTCTCTGTTCCTTCCTGCCTTCTACATTAAGGTTTCAAGGAAGCTGGAGAAAAACAGGAAACACTGGTAATGCCTTTTCAATGGCTGTCCAGCTTTTCCAGAGGAAAAGATCCTCTTGTGGATTTTCTACACTCACATCTAAGTCCCAAGATCAAATCTGCAGGTCATAACAGGTAAATCACTTTATTGCTGGACAGCATCAGACCTCCAAGTATGTCAGTATGTGACTGTGAAAAGTTACAACCTGAAGACGAGTTTGCTGGGCTGACATGTGCAAAGACAGAGTTTATTCTGAACTACCCATATCACACCCTGATATATAAAATTCATGTATGAACAGGCTCCATCACCTACAAAAACATCAAAGAAATTCTTCTATCAAACTCTCTAGGCAAGAAAGAGACTTTACAACACAGTCGTGAACCTCGATTTTTTTCACTAAATGAGAAAGAGGGCTTCAGATTTGGAAACTCATTAATATGAATGGCTACTGCATAGAAGACCCAGAAATGCAGATGCACAGCTTAGAGCAGCAGCTTTTGTTCACTAACACTACTGATGAATTTTCAAGTTTTCTGTGCACTGTGCAGTTGAAGCCAAGATAAACATACAGACCTCCCTCTGTAGGTTCACACCCATGAATAACCACAACAAGATAATTAAGCAGAAAATGAGTACAGGCAAACAAAGCTGTCCAAGGGAGCTGTGCCCAGCCCAGGAGTCCCTCCCATTAAATGATGAAACCTGTGTTGGAATAAACAGACACAGAGCAGCTATGGAATATTCCCCAATACCCAACTCATTTCTGCACACACAGAGTTTCTTTTGGTTTTCTCTTCCTCTCTTTAGTCCATCTGATTTTACTGTCCATCCCTGGTGGTGTTGAACAACTAGGGACCTCAGCCACTTCTCAATTAGTTGTCCAAGAGAAGAAAACACACTTTGGCCTTATAAAACTCTGCCTTGCTTTAGATTCTTGGCTTCAGCTTCTTCCATCCCAAGGATTTTAAAGCTGTACTGAGCAAGGTTCTTATATTTGATTCACAGAAGTTACCAGTCGTAACAGCACCCCTTAACAGGGACAGATTTTACTCCCTATTCTAAAGATCCATGCTGCTGTAACAAGAGATGTTGGCTGAAGTTGCTTAAAAACTGGTAAATCATTAAAGGCCCACAAGATAAAAAAATGAAACAAAGACGACAAAAAGGACATTTACTACAGACATCATTCAGAAACGAATAAAACCAGCTCTGTTCCCTCGCATGGCCTGGAGAAGCCCACTGTCTGGGAAGCACCACTGTTTTGTAAAGCCCTGCAGGAGAGAAGTCACAGTAAAATTTATCAACACAATTTATAAATAAACGGTTGTCTAACTATCCACAACAGCACGAGCAGTTTATAATTTTTTATGAATTTTTGGGTAAGTGGTCACCAGAAACTGGAGGCCTAAAGCTCGCCAGTTTCAAGGGACTGGTTCAGAACCACTGCCACCTTTTTTTTTTTTTTTTTTTTTTTTTTTTTTTTTTTTTTTTTTTTTTTTTCGG
>VXBQ01004330.1:27831-144504 GCA_013400175.1 Phainopepla nitens | reverse complement strand
GTCCTCACGGACTTTCTGAAAAGCACCATGATTGAAGTGTCCTTAATACTACCCTCATAGTCCTTCATTTCTCTGACTGAAATTTGCTAATCCTGAGCAATCTCATTTATTTTCTTTTGAATCTGTCAGTTAAGTAGGTGTTACCCGACCACAGTTAGAGTATCCAGAATCAACACCATGGTATTCATGAGGCATAAGTAATTTGCCTCATGTAGAATTGCTGGTCCCTCAAGGCTCAGGCTTCTATAGGACTGTCCTTTGTGTCCGTTCCTCCTGACTAGGCACATTAAAATTCCCCATGCTTTAGTTCTCACTGGGATAGGAAAGAAGGAGTTTTAATGCACCAGAAAGCAAGTAGAGATGAAGGTATAGGACTAAGTGCAGGTGGCCACCAGGAGAAGGTTAAAGGGGGCTTATAAAACTCAAACATTTGTCCTTTCTAAGACAGCAGGAAGCAGATGAAAGCACTCTACCTGTTTGGCTTTTAATCACATGCCAGGTTTCTCCTGAGGTAGTACCAACTGTTTAATCTTCCTTTACTTACAGCTCACAAGACGTCGTACAAAAAATCTAGAGCTCTTTATCTGACTCTCTCCACTTCCATCAATTTTTCTTCCTTTATCACTTCTACCTTTTTGTGAGGAGCAGTCCTTGTATTCAAAATTTCAGACTGCTGTTCTTACATTTGTCCCACAAGAGTACTTTTATTGAAAAGGCTATTTTCCTTTGTCCCCCCACATTGTTTTGTTTGGGTTTTGTTTTGTTTTGTTTTTTTTTTGCTTTCTTTTCTTTTAACTTGCATGTGACTGAACCTTAAATTCCATAGGTTTTGTTAGTATTTCAATGGATGAATATAAGCAAGTTTGGTTTTTTTTTTTGAATGCTTCCCTAGAAGTAACTGTTTTTTTCTTTGATTTTCATGTATAAACATGGATTTAAAAATTTGCTTTCAGAGTGTGTTGATAAAGGTAGAGTAGATTTCCATGAGTGGTTTCTTTGAGATTGATTGTAAACCTTTTGCATATCATTCAGCCACAGAGTAAAAGGAAAGAACAAGACTGGGGACTTGTCACCTTCTCCATGGTTTTGAATTTCCTTTTCTTTCTTACCTTCAGGAAATGGCAATGGTCCAATTTGTTGTCACAAGGGTCATTCTATCTTCTGCCTGGACACGTTCCATGTTTGTGATGACTATAGCAGTTGTACTTGTGAGACAGAAACATTAAGAAGGCAATGTGTCCCATCTCTATTTAAGAGATTTTAAAATCATTCAAAAAGCTGAAAACAGAATGGACGCTGAACCTGGCCACAGCACCTGAGTGTCCCTGGTTCTCCTGGCCTGGGCACAACTGCACTGAGCCCTGGCTGGCAAGGCCCTGTCCTGCCCTGCCTGGGGCTGCCTCTCAGCTCCCAGCTCCCCAGCCCTCAAGAAGTAGTGGGCCCATACAGCATCCTGACAGCAGGTTTTAGTTTATTCCATTTGGCTTTTATTCTTACACCTTTTCGTGTCCATAAATGCAGCATTTTTATTCAAGGCAAGTTTCAGCACATTGCCTTTCAGATTTTCTTTGCATATCCCAATAGTGCATGAGGCAATTGACAAGTATGTGTTTTCTGTTGGTCCATGCACATTCTTCTTCTCTGACTAGATTCATGAAAGGAAAAGATTTTTCTCTCACTGTATCTTGTAGGAGGAAAGTCAAGTTAATCTTTCACAGAGGGGCCTTTTTTAAAAAGCCAGAAAAAATCAGGTCCTATTTTTAAAAAGCTTGCTTCAATTTTCCATTAGTAAGTTGTAACATCATCACTAATTAACAGAATTTCATCCTATGAACACTATGATTGCTCTGGGGTCAATACATTAATGAAATATAAAAGAAGTTTTACCTTCCTAAGTAAAACTGTAAAACTTAATTTACAGTAGCAGATTTTTTGTCTCCCAAGTTACATGTCTCCAATGAACCAAAAAAATGACAGGAATAAGACAAATTACTTAAAGGGAGATTGCATGGACAATATATCTTCCTAAGCTATAAAATCTCCAGGGATCTCTTCCAACCTAAATTATTCCATGGCTGTATAAATAAAGGGTACAAACACAGCTTCTACATCTGAAGCAAAGCCTTCATCTCTTTTGGGTACAGATGGTCCTGTTTCTATCAGGAAAATATCTGATATCAGAAAAGATGTCCAAACATATTGCTTGGAAGAAATCTTCCAATTCACGTACAACTTGGGATTTAGAAGGAAAAAAGATGTCTTCTCAATCTCCAGTACAGAACTAACCAAGATAAATATTTGTTTTGTCTATTTTGAAATTAATCTGATTATATTGTGCATTAATATGGTGATTTAGTAAATTAGGCACTTTGAAGAATGGAGGCCTTCTCAGTCGTGACTTTGATGCATTTTTATATTTTATTTAGTCTAATGAAAAGTCAGTAGTTTATTCAATGTACATCTACTTAATTTCAGTTTGGCTTGACCATATAAAAAGTATATGAAACTCTTTTACTCCTGCAATTTCAAGCATGTTTCAAATACCTACAAGAATACATCTAGTGTGAGCAAGATCTTGGCAAATCATTCTACTCTTTCTAAATGTACATCTGTTCACAATTTTTATTAATGTTTATAACCAATAAGTGGGGTTTATATATTTTTTTCTTAAAATCTTCAATATACATTTCTGATTAGCATAATTTAAAATTAAACCTATGACTTTTACTAAATCTTGACTTATGTTTACGCTTGAGTAAGTCTGCATATTGTTTAAAAATTTAAATTTTTTAAAAATAAAAAGGTTTTAATAGGTGCTTTTTCTGATCTCTAGATAGTCAGGAGGGTAGGCAGGTATTGCTGAGTGCAAACTCAGCATTTAAATGTGCACCTCACTGGGACTATTCCATGCCCCACATGCTACAAAATGAGGTCACTGGGGGATGCAATTTCATAGCATTGTTCTGCACGCTAGCTGGAGCATGTGTGAAGCTTTTCTTTATGTCAGTGAGTATCTGCCATCCTAGTTTTCTCAGTGATGCCATCATGACACCTGCAAGGAATAACTCTTGAACAATCTAAATTATAGGCTCATGATCTAGTCTTTAGTAAGTACATTTAAACAAGATGGCACATGTCAGTGGTTCCTTTGAGAGAGATATCTGATAATTTCTAGTTATATTCAGGACCTTTTTGGTTTTAATATGGACTGGATACCTGAGACCTAAATGCCTAAAAGGCTGCTACTGTCCTACTCTAACTCTTCCCACTGCAGCAGGATGTCTATGGTGTAGAGGTTAGCCAGGTGGTATTGAACTAGATTTGGTTTAGACAAGCATAGGACTGTGCTTAAATTTCTGATTTCATAAGACTCCTGTATAGCTATAGGAATAGACACTTACAAATTTAAGATGTCAGTAATTGCAGAAGTGTAAATCAGTAATATTTTTATACATTTTTAAAATACTCTCTAACATTTGCTTCAGGTCAGGTATAATAGAATTGTCTGAAAAAAGTGGATTATAAAAAAGAATTCAAGGTATTACACCTATTTAGTGTTCAGCAATTGTTCATTAAAAGATTGGCTAATTTTCAAGTGAATTAATTATTCAAATTATTCATTGGTTTCCTAGCAGTTCATGAGCTTTTCTTTACTGACACAATACATTGCTATGCTAGTAGGTTATTGAAGTTTAATAATTTTATTTATTCTGTGTTTATCTGTTCAAGACTTGAAGTATTACTCGATTCTCTCACTAGTATGGTTAAGGTGCTTAGGATACTCACTAGCATAATATGAATTTGATATTTCCCATATCAATATGTTATTTCAAATGAATGACTTATAAATATTTGAGTGGAAATTATATTATTCATAAACATTCATGGTAATCTGGATGTTCAATTATGCACAGAATGTGAAAGAGAGAGAATGGCAGATAAGGACAAATTTAAAATAGTTTTGGTAGAAACAGTCATTTAGGGAGATATTCTAATATATGATAACTTTGATCAACATCTTAATGAGTTTTTTTACTTTATTGTGGGTTCAATCATACTTCTTTTTGTTCTTCATTTCATTCAATCTGATGTTCAAAGCCCATTTTAGTACGTGTTGGTATGGAATGGATAATGGGCTCTTACCTACAGCTGCCAGTTCCTCTGCAGATGTAGCTTCATTAAAGGACTAGCAAAGCAAAAAGCAGTTCCTAAACAAATATGTGTGTTCAGTTTTCAAGCATCAGTGTGAAAAATGCATTCCAGAAACCTTGTGCAGGTATGAAAAATAGTTTATATGCAAACCAGCAATGGCATGCTAGTGGGATGTCCTCTTTAGGTCTTCATATTTAAAATTTTATTTATATTGAGAAAAGGCCTATAAACCATGTAATTCTCTTAACTCTTGTAATATGAGATGGTTACAGTAAGTGATGCCTTGAGGGAATCAGCTAAAAATATAAACCCTGAAGGGAAACTTTGGATTATCCTGTGAAAGCAAGCAAACATCATGGAGAAATCTACAGGCTGCAACTCATGCTATTTTTGAAAGTATGGTTTGTATGGAAATGGAAATGGAATTCTAAGATGTTACTCTATTTTCCTGTTTTTTGGCAGAACCTCAAAAAACAAAGCAAGGAGGGAAGAAAGGAAGTGTGCTTCTACTTTTTCTGCTTCTGGTTAGGGAAGACATCTATGCTTTATTCTTTTCATAAGTGCAAAAAATTAATATTCAAGCATCCACAAGATCTACTGGAGTGACATGGAGCAAAGAGAGACTTGTGTTTACCTGTTTTCTTTCCTATATTTATAAATATACCTTTCCATGTATTTCCAGGCTGTTTCCCCTCCATATGTTACCTCTCCTTCCAGTCCTTCATATCCAGCCCCAAGACTGTAGTTGGCTGAAGCAGAGGTAGAAATGATTCTATTCCCCTTTATGCCTTTACATGGTTACACAGAAAAGACCTCAGTGTCTAACTTTCAGATAGCTTGGAAGAACCAGCAGGAATATTTCTTCCTAATTATCCTTCCTGAAAAGGGATTACAGTTGTGCTCTTTATAGCAGGAATGACCATATCCTTACTATCCATATTTATTTTTTGGTGGAGTCTTCTTACACATATATCAAAGCAAAGCAGCAGCAAGGGGATACAGAAAATTCCCAGGAACTGGTACGGAGATGCAAGGCTAAACCTCTCTGTTTTCAGATTTATGTGTATTAATAAGATAGTAAAAATCTTGGATTTGACTCCCTGCGGCTGTAGTTGCCTCGGGGGAGGTTTAGGCTGGATATCAGGAAAAGGCTCTTCACCCAGAGGGTGTTTGGGCACTGGAACAGGCTCCCCAAGCAAGTGGTCACAGCACCAGCCTGACAGAGCTCAAGAAGCATTCGGACAATGTTCTCAGGCCCAGGGTGTGGCTCTTGGGGTGTCCTGTGCAGGGCCAGGAGTTGGACTTTGATGACCCTTATGGGTCCCTTCCAATTCAGCTTATTTGCTGTGATACTGGAGCCCAGGAACACCTTAGATGAGGCACAATGCTAAGATTAAAGTTTCCTATTTGTGTGGGTTTGCTTAAAATTAGATATTCTCTACACACATGCCTCCATTTGGGAAAGATACTATGCTTTCATGATGCCTCATGTTATGAATTTCAAACATGCAGAGCAAGGATTTAATCCACTTGTCAGTCTGTGTTGAAAGCATGTGTATCCCTTTCGAAAAACCAGCCATTGCCTTAGACAATACATGTATGGTTGCTGATTTTCCAAGATATTCAGCATTGTGCACCTTTGAGAATAGTAAAACCTTTCCTGCATAAAAGCAGCAACTACATTTAAAAATGCCAAATGTGTCAAGAATCTTCACAGTAAAGACTCTCCAAGATATTGCCTGCATGATAGGCAGTGAAATTACATTATGCTAATTGCATGCAAATACATGCACCACATATGATAATTAAAACCTTTGTAAATACATATTTGTAAAATACAATCCATCATGGTCCACAAGATTATAATTTACGTTTTTAAATGAGCAGTAAAAATCTTTGAACATTCATACAGAAGTGAATGATAACTTGAAACATAGTCAACTATCATTTACCAACTTTAGATTCTTTACAGAGAGTTGTTCATTCAAAAAAATCCCTGTTTGACTAAATAAAAGTTTCAAGCCATTTCCAACATTTTTGTTTGTGTGAAATATAATAACTAATGTGCTACTGTGACTGTGAGCCTTCAGTAATCATGAATGGGAAATGAAAAATGTTGTATGCAATGTGATGAAGCAGAACTTGACAAGAACAGAAATTTTACCAAGAAATGTGAAAAATCACTTGCAGGAAGTGGCCTTGGAATTATTTTTGAACTTTTTAAACTTCGTATCTCAGGAAATAGCACCTCCTGTAGGACATTAGAGTTGAAACCATAATGGGTACACAGAGCTGTCTCAAATGGAGCAGGGTTAACTGGTAAATCGTACCAGTCTCTCCCTCAGTCACTCTGATCCTCTCAAGAGATAACCAGCCCCAGGCTTGACATGCTCTTCAGTCTATAGTCCATGGGAGGTTTACAGACCACAGTGACACAATGGTGCTGTGTGAGTTATCAGTCTAAAATCTACACAGTCTGGTATCAAATACTCCTCTTATACCTTCTCTTGTGTGTGTGTGACACCATCAAGGAGGCAGTGTTCTCTTTATTTTTTGCTTTCTACAGCTTTCTCAGAAGGAGTGTCAGTGGTTTTCCTCTCATGCTTCCAGTGTGCAGAACAGATATTCCCATGCTTCCAGCTCATCTTAGTCAAGACTGACCTATGGAGGTGAGCAAACTGGAGAAATATAAAGACTGGAATTCAGGATACATTTGACCCAAGCACAGTTTGTAGGAAGAGGAAACAGATACAAATCCCAAAATACCTTGTAACATTGGTTGAAAAAGGGAGCTTGGGAAGGTGATTACTCTTACTTAAATCCATCCATAAATGCAGTAGCCAAACTACTGGCCTATATTGAGGCCTATTATCAAGGAACATGATTTTCTGGCTTTCTGCTTTTGCAAGACCCCCACCTGGAGTAGTGTCCAACTCTGGGGACCCAGAAGGTTTTGGACCAGTTGGAGCAAGTCCAGAGGAGGCCACCAAGATGATCAGAGGGATGGAGAACCTCTCCTGTGAAGACAGGTTGAGAGTTATTAAACTCTTCTGGAGAAGACTTTGGAGCCTATAGCATCTTTCAGCACCTAAAGATGGCCTACAAGAAAATGCAGAGAAAATTTTGACAAGGGCTTGTAGTTATAGGACAGGAAGGTGGTTTTAAACTGAAAAAGGGTGGGTTTAGATAGGATATTAGGAAGAAGTTATTTATTGTGATAGTGGTGAGACACTGAAACAGGTTTCCCAGAGAACCTGGGGATGCCCCATCCCTGGAAGTGTTCCAGGCCAGTCTGGATGTGGCTTTGAGTAACCAAGTCTCATGAAAGGTGTCCCTGCCCATGGCAGGGAGGCAGGAACTAGATGACTTTTAAGCTCTCTTACAACCCAAGCCATTCTATGATTGTATGTTACCACCTGTTTGTTTTCCTTTCAGCTGAGAAAATTCAGTGAACTTGATTCTTCCAGTTTTGAGGAGGTCAGTCAGTTGTCAGCAGGCCTCATGTTACAGACTGACAGTACACAGCCATTCTGCTTGCTCTTGCCAGCAGTGACATATAGGCTTATCTGTAGCCATGGGATTGTTTTCCTAATGTTGCTAGGATTTATAACACAGGTAGAAGTAAAATTATGCTTTCTAAAAATTCCTGGTTGGCAACTAAAGGAAGCTCTCCAACCCTTCAATGCAAGTGTGTAATTCTAGTGAATTAGCTAAAAGTAAATGCAAAAATGGCCTTTTGTTTCCCATGTTTGCAACAATACTCATTAGCAATAATGATCAGCACCCTTTAGCTGACATTGCTGATTGCTGCGCTTGACTGACAGTCCATACGCCTAAGCAGGAAAGTCACTTTGTGAGTTGCTGACTTATGAGTATTAGAAAGTCTTAATTTTCTTTACATGGCATCCTCTGTTTAAGGCATGTATGACACAGACACAGAGTAACTTTGGTAGTGTTCCTTATTGCCAGAGAATAAGCCCATCCTTGTTCAGAATAAGGTAATGGTGTTTTTCCTTCACATCAGGCTGGTGAAATAAAGAATTGTTTAAAAAAATCTACTCCCAGAAGGCAGCTGAGCAGTCAGCTACAGAGCTTTTCATGAGTAACTCTGGGGCTCTTTCTGCCACCTATGATCATCGCAAGTGGCAACACAGATTTTTTTTTTTTCCCCATGAATTTATTCCACTTGCCACACTCCTACTTTTTGGGTTGGCCTTATGCTAAGCTCTGAGTTTCTGTCCATTCTGCCAGTAAAGAAGAGGAGTTATACAACTCTTGCATGCAGACAGGAGAATGTGTGCATGCTTTTCCAGTGGGGTGCTGTCAGAAAAGACTTCAATAAAATGAGAAAGTGAAATTTGCAGGCTTCCATGTCTGACCAGCTTTGGAAATTGAGAGCCCCACCTTGAGCACTGATTTGCCAGAATCAAATAATAAATTATTCAAGTGCTACTTATCACTATTTTGGGTTTTGTAGCATTTTGAAATACCTCTACATAAGTAGTGTCTGAGCCTCTAAAAAAACAGTGTCAGACTGCTACACAGAAAGACAGTTTTGCAAAAAGCACTTTCCAGTTAAAATGTCCAGCCTTTAAAAAAAATATATGTATAATCCAGCATATAATAATTGTTCTTAAAAGTATAGATATTAACATTAACAAATGTTGTAGCACTTTATTGAATGTTGAATTCTCTGAGTGGTGCTGTCCTCATACTCAAATGCATTAGAAGTTTGACAACACAGCAGGCCAGCTGGCAGCCTTGAGAGTGTGGCCAGAAGGCATTCAGCACTGGGCTCTGCAGGGATGTATATAAACATGATAGCAGAGGTGTACTGATATAGACTTTAGTTTTGTGGAAAGGAGGCAAGGCAAGAATATAGATTCTGAGCCTTTTGTGTGACAGTTACGGTTACCTAGTTCCCTGCTACCCTGTTTGAATGGGATGTCTGCAGGGAGCCACTGTGAAGATTGAACACTTGAAACTAAAGAGATAGAAATCATGTTAATATGATTATTTGGTTTTATAATGACAAGAATATCTGCTATAGGCAGAAGGGTTATTGCAGAAATAATGCATTTAGCATTTAAAAGGGCTTCTTGCTCTTAATTTCTTTTCTTTTATAACTTGTTCAGAGAAAAAGAAAATATCTCATCATGAATGAAAGCTTCTTAAGAAAACATAACCCCAGCTAATATAAAGGGAGTTGCAGCTCTCCAGTCAGAGGAGTCTAAATCAATTGCCCTCTACAGCTTTGGTCTGTCAGATCAAACCATTCAAGGGTGCAGGGATCTAACTGCCAGTCAGTATCCATAACTAACAAATGTGTTTCATTTTCTTTACCTGTGAAAGAATGCTAACTCTACAATAATCACAGGGATAGCAGTCTTCATAAACAATAGTATGTTTACTTTTGTGGGTTTGCCTGTATGGAAAAAGCATCTGGATCAGTAACTATCTGAGCACTCTACTGAGAAGCAGAGCAGAGCTGCTGCTGCATCACTTAAGAGTTAAGCCCTGAAGAGATGAAAATAGAAAGGCTGATTGCTGTTTGTCTCATCAGCCCTTGTGAAAAGCAGCTGACAGTATTCATGTTTGGAAGAGGAGAGGAAATTGGAAATCCATTCCATTTCTCCCAGTTGCAAGAATATATGTGAATGCAGTTCAGAAAATATAGGGAGGCTAGGATGCTTGAACGACAATTCAGTGATGTCCATTGTCACATATAAACAGAACAGTAAACTGATTGAAAAAAGAGCTTTGTTTCTTCAGACTACATCTGTGATAATGGGAACTAAGACTTCTGATCCTCTGAGGTAGCTTTGAACTTTTTCCCTTTCCACCTGATTTTTGTTTGTGAGTGAACACTGAAATTTGGATTTAGCATCATTAATGTCAGCCCCCAGACTGGGACTTGGACCAAGAGCAGTTTGCAGAGTATCAGTGACCATTTTGACTGTCCACAAAACATCACAAAACCATAACAAAAGCTGTTCTTTCTCTCCTAATAGCAAAAAGAGTGGTTGCTAGTTTGACACCCACATGCTTTTCCCTCCCTCACTGTTTCTGTCATCACACTTCAAACTCCCTCACAGAGCATCAAATCAACAGTTGCACAAGATACCTAGCACATTTCAAGGCTAGATTGTCACACGCATGGACACTTACCAGGGATGGCAGTTTGGGTAATAGATATTGAGCCCTTTCCTGAAATCTGTGGTAAAGGCACACAGAAAGACGGGCTAGCAAAAAGTGCTATGTGTAGTACTACTTGCTATTCAGCAGGACGAAAAAAGGATAGTAGGTGGAATGTACTTTTCTGACAACAAAAGAATAGTATGTGCTTCCTTTTTAAAATGAAATTTCATTTTTATGTTGACTCAGCTATTGGTCTTATAATTCTGTCACTGACATTTACACTGTCATCTGACCATCAGATACCATCAGTATCATGCTGTTGCCCAGCAATAAAAATGTCTTTTTTTCTCCCACCATCTTTTGGACCACTATCCATTTATTCATATGACACCAGGGGTGCAGTGCTTCTGGACAATCTTTTTTAAAGATGTATGTAAACAGCGAAAAGGAATCCAGAAAGATATTATAATGGGGTCTTGGGTCTCTAATAATCCTTCCACAGCTGCTGGTAGGGCTGCACATCCCACTTAGGGCAAATTTCAGCTCAGTCAGCCTGCAGCTGCCAGGATGTCATGGATCCACTAAGAAACCAGAGGACTTCTCTTTGCTTCCTTGACTTTACTGAAAGTAGAGCAAAGCTCCCATATGAGTGTCAATATATTTGAACCTTTTTTCTCTGATTTCTGTGCTTTTTCTTCTACATTTTATTGAAGATAAAACTTATCAGATAGATTTAACAATTTGAGGAAGTTGAAGAGAGAATAAAAAAAAAATTGAGGCCAGAAAGAGACAAAGAAACATTAGGTGATGATCTGTGTCCCCAGTTTAGGGTAACTTTTCAATGAGCTGCCTTCAGAGAACTCAAAATACACTTTTTCTTGTTTTGCAGATTTGCTCTGTTTTGCCATCAGAGTTTATGTGACCATTTTCCAAGCTAAACATATTGGGGAAGGGGAGAGGAAAAATAATTTTTGGCTGGTAGGAATCCAAACAGTAGTGAAACGACCTAATTTCAACAAGGTCTTGTAAAAAATGGCTCAATTTACTTAATTTTTGTGACTCGCTAATGTTTCTGCTCGAGTCTACTGTTTGAAATCAAAAAATGTTGTGACAAACAATGAGGTAATTATGCAATTAGGACTTAATTACTCACGCTGTAAGAGTGATCTCTTTTTTACTTTGCCCCCACATAAGAAAAGATAAATATTTTGTCTTTTTCTCCTCTCTAGTGAAAATTTCCATCTTGAATTACATGAAATGCAGAAATTTAATTTTCATGGTTTTACCTTTAAAAGGTTATCTAGACCACAGTCTGTCATGAAGCCAGGGGCTCATGGTACATTTTATTATTTGTCCTCAGCACAGGGACAAGTGAAGAGTGGAGGGATGCAGAGATGTTGAACTGTGGCTTCTTCCCTCTCCAGAATTTCAGACAATCTGCTCAGACAGGGAGTGGAGATGGACAAATTGTAGATTTTTAACTCTGTGCACCCCTGTGGCAATTCAAATGCAGCGGTCAGGCCAAGAGTATCACTTGGGCTATATTGGTACTGAGTAACCGGCACTCAGGTTGTGGGAAGAGGTGACCAGCAGCTTCTACCAGGTCCAGCTTGATGGAGAGAGTCCCTTTGGCACACTTCCAGAATCACTCTCTCCCTCCTGTGACCGACACTCTGCATCTCCTCCAAAGTATAAAAGCTCTTTGCTTTTACACTGCATTTGAATTGCAACATGTATCTCATGCTGTATGAAGATATTTGTCAACAATTTATAATCTCAGAAATTTTGGGTGGTTCTACTGCAAGGCCTTGGCAAAGGGGGAAACAGAGAAGAAATCCTGCCTTGAAGGTGCCATGTAGTGCCATCTTAAAATGTAGATTTGTGAGTTCCTGAGACTAGATTGAAAGGAATGTGTTGATTACTCTGCACTGCGAGATGCCCCATGTCTCAAATAACTTCCATAATAGAGGTTTGCATAGTGTTTCCAATGTGGAAAGAATTTAGTACATGGGTTTTCCTGTATTTTCATGGAGAACTGCCGTTTTCTTTCTGGGTGCGTAGAGTAGAGATGCAGCAGTTAATGTGAATGCCAACTAAACCATGGAGCTGTTTAGTCTGGTGGCTGAGGACCAAAAGCTCACATATATCCAGTACAGAGTCACTTTACAGCTGTTTGACCAGGACTGTGACAGAGTTTGCTACTTCAAATCATCTTTATTTTCTTTTGTGGAGACCCAGGCACACCTGTGCTGAGTGTCACATAAATGCCCTCAGCTGGTAATGGTCTGCACCACAACACTCTTCTGAAGGCTGTGTGTAAAAGGCTTCTAAGAAGGGCCTTCTTTCAGTCTGTCTGGAATTCAGGATGCAACACTCTTGGGTGAATTTGAAACTTCTCTCAGTGATGAATTGTTTTTCCTCTTGAGCTCTTTGCTGCTGGAAGTGCTTCATCTATCTGCTATTCACAGAAGCAGTGCAGCTGATTTAATTCTGAGTGCAGTAGACCTAGATCTGAGGTGCCAGAATAATCTATTTCTCTCACCACATGCCCAGCATTTTAAGATTAAGCAATGGCTGACTTGTATTTGCACTTCAATTAGACTGTAAAAGCACTGTTCTTAGGGCACACTAATAAGAACTGGAGAATGGCACTAAATCAATGAACTCCTAAAGAAGAAGAAAAAGAACTAAAGAACTAAGCTAAAGCTCAGATGCTAAGCCAAATGGACATTGTTCAAACCTGTTAAGATAGACTTTCCATGAAATAATAATAATATTGTCAAGAAAGAGCTTTGTCTTCAGGTTTTCAAAAGCATCTCATATATGAACAAACAGGGAAGTAAAGTAGAAAGCCACTGTTTCTTAATTAAAAAAAAAAAAGAAAAAAGAAAAATAGAATAAGGAGAAGGAGGGAAAACAGGTTATCACAAATCCAATGCAGTGTAAGAATAGCATCTGGTTCTAATTTTCTTTGGTCGAGTTGTCTTACTCCATTCTCTTCCAACAGAATGCAATTCTCACTTTATGTTTGATTTGAGTTACTCTTCTAGCTATATGATCCATGCATGCTGAGGTCTGTTTTGAAAAACATCCAGGATCCTGGCTTGTTTTCCTTTTCATCAACAATAATTTTCTCAGTTTCTACCTCTTACAGGACAGCAGAAATTATGCAGAATCTCTTCAGTCACAGAGACATCACAGCACAAGCTATGCCTAAATAACCTTTCCAGAAGGACAAGGATAAAACCTCATTATTCTGGATAAGTTAATGAGGTCTCTGCACGAAATCAGTCAGACTGCTCATTACAAGTCACTATCACTTTGCTTTCTCTGCCTAAATTTTACATCTTTAGATTCCCCATTAATCACTTTCTTCCAAGGGAGCCAGCCTGCCTTTGGCTGGTTGCTTTTTCAAAACAAGCTTTCTATCTTTGTGTAATAAGTGGTTTTTTTGCTTCTTTTCAGTGACGGTTGGGCAGACAGAGATGAAGTCATTGAAGGTTATGAACCTGAAGCAAATGGAGGCATTACTATCAAATTGCAGTCTCCTGAGGTGCTGGCGTTTGATGACTACTACCTGAAGCTGCGTCTGGACACCAACACCCGCAACCCCTGGTTTCCTGAGTTCTGGCAGCACAGATTTCAGTGCCGCATTCCAGGACACCCGCTAGAGAATCCAAATTTCCAGAAGAACTGCACTGGTACCTTGTCAAACATTTTATATATATTTTCCAGTTTTTGAATCTGTGCTCTGGCAAAAAATTTTCCTTGGTTCTGGTTTGGGTTTTTCTTGTTGTTGTTAAATTGGCTTTTTGTTTCGTTGTTTTTTTGGGGGCGGCGGGAGGGGTTTCTTGTTTGTTTGGTTTTTAATTAAATGCTTGTTGTTTATTTTTGTTTATTTTATGCAAAGAAAGATGGTGACCTCAAATTGTACAGACAATAATCCCAGCTCTGGAGGCTGGTTGCACAGCCTCCTCTGAATTTAGTTCTGCTCTGTTGTAAAGTGACTTGCTCCCTTTTTATGTTTTAGGGCTATGCTAAGGCTGAGTGCCCAAGTTTGTAATATGGCTTGTAAAAAATAAAGAGCCATGAAATTTTAACAAAAATAGGAACTAACTTATACTTTTTTTCCTCAAAGTCAGTTTTTCTGGTCAGTTGAGGAAATTCATAGACCATATTACGGCAGAAAACCAATTTTAAGGAAAATTGATGTGTCTCAAACTTGGCCTGTTATCTGCTTTACCTTTTTTTTTTCTTAACCCATTAAAACATGTACAGTTTTTTTCTACTATGTAGCATTCACATAAAAAAAATATGTCTTACACATGGAAGTGACTCTAACCTCATAGCAAGGAATGTGTACCTGTGCATAGACAGTTTTTCTCTTCCATTCAGAATTTGAGAAAATGAACTAAAATATTTCAGTAAGATTAAATTTGTTAGTAAATTAATTGAGAGATCATTACTTTTCTATGAAATACTTCCTGAATGATTTTGCACATATTTTGTTTATAGTTTGTAAATACTTAATTTGTAGTCAAAAAGGTGTACTTGATAGTAAGGAAGCTATTTCATTAGAAACAAAACTAATGAAGCCTTACTTCCCATCAATTTCTGTCAAATTCTTTGCATTTTGACCTCCTGTATCCCCTAGCAGCAATCTCATTCTCCCTCATGCTCTCTGAGCTGCATTCCCATGGGTTCTAGTTCTTCCCTTTTCCATCAGTAATACTTCCTAATAATAACTTCCACAGTACCTTTTGTTTCTCCCCAGTTCTCCTATTCACCATTGAAGCACATCACCAAATACTGTCACTGACTTAAAACTGGCCTGATGTGCTGACTGGCAGCCAGGCTGGCCTGTCTGGGTGCTGAGGGACTAATAGCAGACCAGAAAGGCTAAATCCATATTGAATTTACATTGATAGTTTTTCCTGAAAGGAGTTACTAACTTTGGACTTTACCAAAATGTTGATTTTTCTTGTAAATATTTAATCAGTTTTAGAAATACTTCAACTCAGACAAAGAAGTTGACAGAGGCTGACAGGGGCAAAAATTGCTAAGGGGAGTTGAGTGATTTATGCACAGCCTTCTTTTGTAAGAAAAGAAACCTAAAATTGAACCTGAAATTCATTCAATTTATACAAATAAATTTCATGCTGATGAAAAAAGGTTCAATTTTGAGACATCTCAGCAGCTGTTATAAACATGGGTAGTTTGTTATCCAGCCTCTATTTGGTTATAAAACTAAAAACTTGGGTCTGAATCATCATAGTCACCCTTTATCTGGTGGATCAAAGGCAAGGGAGCTCCCCATGTGGTGACTTCAAAATGGCCAACATGAGTACTTCTGCATAGAATGTGTAGGTGAGTTTTCGGACAGTGATTGCTGTAACTAAAATTCTACTTAAGCAAAAAAACCCCAAAACACCCAAAGAACAAAAAACAAACAAAATACAAAAAAAACCACCCCAAAACCAAACAAAAAAAAACCCACAAAAAACCCCAAAAGACAAAAAAAAAAGGGGAAGAAGAAGAAAAAAAAAGACAGTGTTGTTCTTTGAATACTTTATTAAATAAATATTCACAATATTTGAATCTATCTATGTTTTGAAAAGGAGATTAATAGTAAAATTTGTATCTGTTGAGAATCTTCAGTTACTGCCGGCCCATTATAATTTACTCACATACAATCTGATCAGTTTACTGAGTGATTTATGCAGAATTGCTACTGGCATGTGAGGTTCAATTTTTATCATTCATTGATAGGCATGGACTTCTCCTCAAGCAATTACATCCTCAAGCGGCTGCATCTGCAATTTCTCACATCCTGTTACTGTTGAGTCAGCATTAGCTTGGGATTGCGTACTCTCTACAAAGCAAGGGAAAGCTAGTTCCTAGAAATCTCCCTTCTCTGATGACAGGAATTACTGCTGGAATTCCCTCATTCAGTCTCTGAGAAGATTGGTGCTGTCCTTCAGAAATTCTCATATTTCACTGAGCCCTGAATGTACATACATATTTTGGGGGGAAAAAAAAAAAGTATATCTCCTCTAAGTACTAGAGGAAGGAAGCAAGTCGGAGTGTGCTCTACTCCATGAAGGCCGTAGGATGCAGCCTAACAGTTTGCCACATTTTCAGAATAGGTTATCTGGATTACTGGAACTAGGTAGTAGTAGCAACAAATTCTTGGGAAGATAAGAAATCCATCAAGACTGTTGAAGTTACTGCTCATTTAGATCATTCCTTCTTGCGAAAATTAAACTTTTCCCACTTGGGTGGCAGCCAAATGAGTGGTAGCTATTTTTGTCTCATTCTTTGCAATATTTTAGCCTAGTGCCTCTTGTAATGGAATGCCTTTCCCTATCCCTTTCTCCTTCTCTCTTTCTCCAGCTGCTATAGGAGATATTCTTCCTCAGTAGGAATCAAGTATAGAAATTTTATTTTACGTAGATGTACTGGATCTGGTTGAGATGGGCTCAACTTTTCCCCCAGGAGCCCTCATAATGCTGTACTTTGCACTGTTAGCTAGAAAAGCTAGCACACCAGTTTTTTAGGGCACTGCTGAGCAGCATTCGCAAAGCATTGAAGCTCTCTCCCACCCCACACCCCCACCCTCAAAGGCTAGTAGGCTGGGAGTGAGCAAGACCCCAGGAGGGGGCATAACCAGGACAGTTGACCAAAACTGACTAAAGTTTCCACACCATATGTTGTCATGGTCAGCAATAAAGGATGAGAAAAAGGATGAGAAGGTCGGAGAGCATTTGTTATTATTTGTTATCCATTTTCTAGCAAAGCAACATACTGAGGCCCTATTTCCTAGAAAGCAACTGGACATCATCTGCTGACAGAGTTAGAGAATACATTCTCCTTTTCTTCCATACATGATCTTTAGCTTTTTTAAAATTAAACTACCTTTATCTTGACCCATGGGTTTTTAATTTTTATTTCATATATTCTTCTCTCCTGTCCTGCTGAGGATGAGGAGTGAGAGAGTGGCTTAGTGGCACCTACCAGCAGGTTGAAGTCAATGTACCACAGTAGAAAACACACATTCGTGTATGGATATTCTCCTAGAGTTCCCTGGATATCTAGTAGGCCAAAACCAGTTCCAGTACAAAGTTGTTCGTAAATTGTCTGTGCCACTAAGGTACTTGTAATGTATCCCATGTAGCTGCTACAGTCTGTAGGAAACAAAGCATGTCCTACAACTCTGCATGGACCCCTGACACGTAGTGGAATTCAGAAATTCATACTGTTCTTCATGCCCTTCAGATGAAAACAGAGTGTTTTAACTGTAACAGAAAAGGCTGTTTCTGAATTTGAGGTACTAAGACAGTATCTGACTCAGGATGGACCTGACAGAAAGTTCCCTTAGCACGCAGCCTCAGGCACTGGCCCAAGAAACAGTCTCTACTTGTCTCAGTTCATTAGAAAACTCAGCCTTTTCTGCATTTTGCAGATTGTACACTGACAGCGAGGTTAGATGTTAGACTGTGTATGTAAGGCAAGAGAGTTCAGATATTTTTCCAATAGACTTATAGGATGTTTTCTTCTCCCCGATCTGATACCCAAAATGGAAGTGGTTTTTTTTTCACACAAAAATACACTGGCTAATCTTTCTCTGTTGCATGTGGTAAGCCCACATAGGCCAAAATTAAATGCAAGTCATACTCACACAGAAATAGTGTAAAACTCAGTGGAGTGCAAACACTTGTAGGGACGTCTAAATGCTCTTTTGCAGAATGCCTTATTCTCCTCCTGGCAGATAATAAAATGGCTGGAGTTTATGTAAACCAGGTGGGCTGGGTCCTCCTCTGCACCACAAGAGACAGTTGGTAATGGAACTGATGCAAATAACAGATTATGCTCACAGCAGTTCATCTGCTGGGACAACAAAATACATTGGCAGGCAATCAGCATAAACATTTTTCAATAGAGCAAAGTGAAACAAAGTGGGCAATTCATGATTCATTCATCGATTCAGTTGATCTTTATGAAGAAGAGTTATTTGTCAGTGAATGTATTTGCAAATAAGAACCGAAATGTAGATATTTGTTTTGTTCCAGAGGAGGTCATAGTCCAAGTTCCCTTTAGGATGCTTACTCATACTTTGGTCATGCCATAAGGATTGCTTTATCTGCTAATTCCTGTCTTGGCCCAAGAGAACTGCAAGCAATCTGAGTGCATCCAAAGTCACAAGGATCACAGGATCGCTCAGTCAAGAAGGTAGCTCAGGAAGACTGTAGTCCAACTCCCAGTCAAAGCATGGTAAATCATCAGTTCAGACCAGGTTGATCAGGCCTTGAAAACCTCCAAGGTGGCACAGTGTGTCTGGGCAATCTGTTTCCACCCGAACGTGAAAATGTTTGGCCTCTTGTCTAAAGAGAGAGTCTAACCCTCTCTTGTTTCAAGATATGCCCATCATCTGTTATTCTTTTGCCGGGCTTCACCATGAAAAGCCTTTTCTTCTCTTCCTCATGACCACTCCATAGGTATGAGTGGCTGTTGTAAGGTTCCCCTGCAGCCATCTCTTCTTCAGGCTGCACAAGCCCAGCCCTTCAGTCTGCACTCAAAGGCAAGGATTGCAGCTCCAGATTGTCTTGATGGCCCTCTGCTGCAGGTACTCCAGGTTATCAGTGTCTTTCTGTATTACTGCAGATCCATGTACAGTGTTCTAGGTGCAGCCTGATGAGTGCCAAGTAAAGGATGGTAGTAGTGGTTAGATAATCACATGCCTCAGTCGCTGGTTGTGCTGTTGTTACCATCCTCCTTACAGGATGCTGCTTGCCACCATTCCTGCCAAGGATCTGTATGTCCACTCTATAATTGTGTCAAATTTGGTCCTAAGAAGGTGTATCTTTTCCCATCTCCTTTCTGTAGCAGGCATAAAGTTTCATCCTACCTGGCCAGTTCTGAAAGACCACCATAAATTGTCATAACATATTAAATCATGAGCAGAACATAATAATAGCAGAAGCAGCTTGGGAAGAAGGCTAAATATTCCAGAAGAGGTATTTATGCTTTGGTATGAATAATACAGAGCCATACTTCTTGAGATGAAAATGTCAGGGAATATAGATTATTTTATGACTATAAAGACCTTGGACTATGTTTCGTATGGCCATAATCTGAGATGTGGAGCACAGTGCAGAGGTGGTTTAGGTATTAGAGACCCACAAAGCAATACAAAATGCAGTGCAGTGTTACGTGAACATAGCAGTTCAAATAGTGTATTTATATCTGTGGAATATTATCCAATCATTTCAGCAATTCTGAGGTAAGGTGGAGTTGTTAGCCTCTAGTTAGGATTTCTCTGAAAAGCATCCCTAAGTGTTTGTCATCATTATCACCCACTCATTAAAAAGCAACTAGTGTTATCCCAGCCAGACACACAGTTCTTATAATTTTAGTGAAAAGTTTTGGGGCTTTTTCTGACATAGGATATCTTTTGTTTAAAAATGGTACTCCCCAATTCAGTGCCCCCACCAAGACTCTCCCAAAACAGATGCTGCTCTCTTACACACCTCCTTCCCCTTCCTAGTCCAGGAATGGAGTCAAGAATTAGAGGCACAAAAGGTGAAAGTCATGGGTTAAGATAAGAAAAATTTACTGGAAACAAAAATGAAATAAGAAGGTGAACAACAGCAGAATAATAATAACAATGAAAAGTATAAGACACAAAAAAAAAAAAAGAGATTATTTACATGGAAAACTGCAACAAATACCAACCAACTCTTCCCCACCACACCAACTTTTCTCCCGTGGGAGGGGAATGTAAGAGAAAGTCCCTCTCCCTCACCTTGTCAGTCATGTAAGATGATATCAAATAACATTGCAGTCTTGGCTACAGGCCCTCCCGAAGATTTTGGCTGAAACAAAGACAAGGATAATAACATATTTTTTGGTAGATATACAGGGCCTCTACTCATGTCTGTCATGATGTTTGTTTTTCTGTTTTTGTTTGTGAATTCTCCTTGTCTGCATTTATTGCACCAGATGGAAAGACAGAAGACTGGTGGCTGCCTATTCCCGTCCTGAGACATAGTTGTACTGGGCCAATGCATCTTTCAGATTATGTCCAGGCCACCAGTAATGTAGTTCAGAGCTTCTCTTAATCAAGAACTTTCTTCTCAAGACCCACCCTACGCATAATAAATCTATATGAGATGACATGGGGTTCTCCTTTTCTCATCTCAGTGGATAACGCACTCCAGGATGTCTACTTGATTTTTCTACACTCTTCTGAAGAAGTGAATGCATTCCAGTGAGAGCTGATCTGACTTGTTTCCAGAGTCAGACAAATGAGATCCAGCAGACATTATTAGGGCTCATCCTGCTGTGCCAGGCAAGTGTGTAGGTGTTTCTCTGAGAACATTCTTTTGATCTTAGCATCTGCTGGGCTCTCCCATGGAGCACCTGTCCCATGAGATTTTTCATCAGCAGAAGCACCTACCGTAGGAATTACTGCCACTACAATAATTCAGAAAAAGTAATTATAAGACAACAGCCTGGTGTGCATTCTGCCAAGTCAGCCACTGCTGCTAAATCACCTTTGTGATTAGAAGATATAGATTTAGAAGATATATAGCAGATATATATTTTAGCTTTTGAAGAAGGAATCAAGCTATTGACATGCCATAATTTCTTCAAAATGTATTTTGCATTAAGTATCCTGTGACTTGTCCATGCTCATCTCTGCTTTTCATTCTCATTACATATTTAGGTCCCGTGTCACCCTCTTTTTCCTCAGTATGAGGCAGAAGATCCTAGTGATCCCAGTAATGATCAGTTGGCAACTAGAATGAGGCCTTCTGGGGACAACTTGTCTGAAAATATTGTAGTTGCTACCTTTCCTAGTCAAGTCTTTTTTTACAGCAGATAAGACAGGAGAGTTGTAGCTTCATTTTATTTCCTAGGCAATGTTACAGGCAGCTTTTAAGGCTTAAAAATGAGGAGGATTAATAATGTGCTTATCTGTGATAAATCATGTGAATTATTCGGAGAAGATATAATGGCCAGGTTTTTGTTCATTTGGTTCTAGATTTTTCTGTCCATATTTGGAAAAAAGCAGTTACAATTATCTTATATTTTATATTTCCAAAAATACTTTTAGACCAGGCTGTCTATCAATATACGATAAAAATAAATATCTTTCTTCTTTTGGGATCCATAACAAAAAAATGACATCATTATGAAATGAAGGAGAGCAGCAATATACATGTGCCTTTGTAAACAGCATAGAAGACAGTTTGCAGAACCGTGCCTCTTAGAGCAGCATATGACAAAAGTTTTCTGAATCTACACCTACATTTTCCATTTTGGATTTTAACAGTAAAAGCTTTCACTTCTGGGATTAAAAAATCCTGAGGTAGGCTTGTGACATTCACCCTTCTCCATTACACGGATAAACTGATGGTGCTACTAAGGAAGAGGACACCTGAATCCTGCTCCCTTTTGCCTCCTTCAGGCTCCTGCCTCCTGTGCCTAGAGAGGAACAGGGCCACTCTTGACTGTTCTGATTGCCACAGATGATTTAAACTTTTATCAGGAGCATGGTGAGGACAAAAGCACACAATTAAAATAAAAATTGACTTGTTCCTTAAGATCAATTGCTTGTGCAGATTACGTGTCAGAACAGTTAGCAGAGATATAAACATTTACCAAACCAGGAAGTCAGTCAGATGAAATAACCCAAGTAACTGATCTGGACACAAGGCCAACTGCTTTCTGCCAGCCCCCCATGTCTTTTATTAGATGATATCTTCCATTTCTTCATTTACCTGTAGGTGGAAAGTTTTAAACTCAGCTTGCAATTTTACAGGTTGTCATTACTGGCAGTATTACTCCATAAATACAGGTGCAAAGGAGAAGCAGTGGAGGCAAACACATGTAGGCACAGTCCCACATACTCACACATGTGTAGCTGCAGACTAGAGATACTCTTTGTACACAAGGCTTTTTCTGAAAAATATCCAGTAGTTCTTAAAATAAATAGGTTCCTCTTAAAAGATTGTGGGCAAGCAGTGGCCTAAAGAAAAATAAATTTATTTTATTTTAGAGTCTGGCTGGTAAAACCTAAACCATGAGTACCACAGAATTTCCTACTCAGGAATATACGCTGTATTGGTATCCATAGGGAGAAAAATCTGATGGAAGGTGCAGCGCTGCTAGAATAAATCTCTGTTTTCCTTTGCATACTGGGATGTCTGGAGAAGAGCAGAAGTCTGCTTGTGTGGAGAGAATTAGGGAAAAATTACAAGATGCTGCATCTACACTGGGTTACTGGCTGAGCCAGAAATCCACTGTAGCACAGCAAGGTACTAGACCAGATAATTTCAAAATGTTTCCTTCAGCTGAGATTTTTGAGATTCATACAGTAGAAAGTAGCTGCAGAGGAACCTACCAGTTCAAAGCTTCAGTTTAGCTCTGGATTCAGGCTCAGCTCTATAGGAATGAAAAAGCAGGATGGTTTTCTTCAAAGCAGTAGCACTGTACACATCATGCTAAGCAGTGAACTGTCTACTTTCTGCAGCAGCCAGCTTACTCTGGTACTTTTTCTAGGCTTGTTTTGCCTAAAAATTCACACCACAGGGGCCCATTTTCTCATGAAATCTCAAGTAGTTGAGTGTTTTCTGCATTGTCACATTTGGGTAGACCCAGGAAAACAAGACGTAGGCTAAAATGGATGCTTTTAAAATTCTTTCAGATCAGAAAGAATTCTGCTTCTGTTCTTCTGTTGAATTTGGCATGTGAATACAGATTAGGGCCACTTATTTTATCTTCTGATTTGCTTAGCTCTAGTTTGCTGCTAATCAGTGATGCATTGTCCTTGTGCAGACATTGTTCAGAAACTCCTAATCTTAGCTTAGCTTTAGGATCATTTCTGTGATACTGAACACAGCTCTGAGCAGGTGTCTGGGTAAGGGGAAAATAAAGTGTGTCTTTATGATCTGTGTACAATCATTTGAAAACCATGCATAATTTCACCAAAAACTGTGAGTGTACTCTGCTAATTTATAGCATGGCCCAGCTGGTTGGGGTGCCCAAGACCACTTTGCTTCTCAGCTCCAGAGCAGCTGCAGCATGTGGCTTTGCTCCTGGGAAGCCAGTGGCTTTTCTGGAAGAAACTGCATATTTGCAGGACTGCTGTGTAGTTGAGTCCTTGTACATTGGATATCCATGTGGATCCAGACATGAGGCTCAAGAAAGCCAGCCCTTCAGATAGAGACTGTCTTGTGTGAGGATATGGACTATTCAAAACAAAACAAAACCCCAAACCAGCAGCAAACTTGGCAAAGTAGAAATTTGGAGTAAGCTATATCTCTGCAGAAGTATGGCACACTGGTGTTAGTGTTGATTTGTATTCTGACAGCTAATGCTGATGGTTTTAATACCACCTTAGCATTAAGAAAAGAAGTGAGGAAGAAGGTTTGTTCTCTTAGAATAATTAAAAACAAACAAGCAAACAAAAAAAGAACAAAAAAAAGAAAGAAAAAACAGTAGTAGCAGCTGATGGGTGGCACACTGTCTGGCAAGAATTCTGAAGCCCCTTTAAAATCAATAGTGAATTAAAGCACAGTAAATAGTGGATGTCTTTCCTGGTTGTTCTTGTACTCATGCAGAACCACTGGAATTTAAGACAGGAAAAGACCAGTGACACACAGAGCGAGTTTGTGTCCTACAATGAGGGTAGTACTTGGTCTGTTAACCCGAGATTTTGACTCACACCTTTGAAGTCCTCAGAATCTCTTACCCATATACTGACAACAACTGCCACTACTTATACATTTACAAATCTATATCACTTGAGGGAAAAGAGTTTGTGATTTGTTCCATATTCTGTCTCCATGCCAGGTAGGAGCACAGATGAATATGTAGATTTTATTACCATCATCATATTTTTCCACTCTAATCTAAAGACCCTGACTTTTTGTTATAGCTTTTGTGCTGGTGCCATATATTTAACATATACTGAGACTAGATCTCTTGTTAATTCCTTTGCCCCATTGGTGGTAATACATTCCATGGTTAATATGAAAATTGCTTATTTTCAACTCCGAACCAGCATTTTCTGATGAAGATGTTCAAAATTAGGCTCCTCAAGTACATGCTCTGAGACCTAGATAAATTGGCCTAATTTTTAAGAGTACTGATCTCCCATAATTTCCATGAAAGTCAACAGCAGTTCCACCCCTTGCTACAAGCAGCTAGAGAAGTTCAGGCATTTATCAAGTCAATTAATTAGATGCTTGAATATGTATTCAGGTTCCTAATTTAAGTATTGTATGGTGGATAATGTTCTGAAAGCTGCAGCACAATTACTGTTCCATCTCTGTCTTTCAGATAAGGTCTCAGGCTTCATATGAAAAGCATGACACCTGAAATATAATCAGTCCTATTTCCTGAACTTTCCATTTTTCTACCGTAGTGTGTTAAAATGGGACATCTACAAGGGTATCTGACTCGACTTTTTTTCTTTTTATTGAGTGAAAACTTGATTAAAACTAGCCACATAGCATAAGAATCTGCATACATTTCATTACATTTGTAAATGAATTTGATTTAAAGTGTGTTCATTCCTGTCTCATGTAAGTGTAGCAGCAACTTATCATCGGCTAGACTTGTTCCAAATAACTGGTCTGTTAAGAATAATAGTTCTAAATATGTTTTTAACTGAGTGTGTGAATAAGGCAGCAAGGTTATATAGCTACCTGAGGGAAAGGGAAGACTGAAGATTGGAGTTTCTTTCTTTATAATTGTTTCTCCCCAGGAGTTCAGGTCATGTAGAAAATGGTTTCTCTGGAATCCTGTTTTTGGAGAATCTTGGTCAGGATCCACATGACACTGGGAGAAGGCTATGAAGAAAGCAAGCAACTAAGGCAGATACAAGGTCTCTGTGATAATAACTACATTAAATAATATTAGGATTAAATTGGTGCCTGAGGCCTTGGGAGCATGGACACTTGTGGGATCTGCAGAGTCTGAGAGAGGCTTGGCGATAGTTTATTGTTGAACTGTAACTGACAGAGGTAGCTATGTGAGACACAGTGAGAGCAACAAATTAANTAATAATATTACCACTAGCACCCCAAAATAACCCCCTAACAAAACCCATGATGCCAGATGAGAATATGGCCTCTGAACAGGCTGAGACAGATCAAAAGCCATTCCATTCCATTCCATTCCATTCCATTCCATTCCATTCCATTCCATTCCATTCCATTCCATTCCATTCCATTCCCTTCTCACTGTTCGTGAATCTTCTATTAACATAACTGTGCTGCTCCCTATGTCCTTTAAATTCAAAGGCTGAGCCTGACTGTTCAAATGCCTTTGTCGGCATTAAATTTTAGTCAGTTAATGAAATAATAAGATGGATTTCAAATGCTATATTAGGATTTGAAATCAGTGTCTTTGTTGATTACATATACAAACCATTCAATCAAAGAAAAAGATCATCTAGCATATTTTATTTCTGATTATAGGATGAAATATTAATTTCTAATTAAAATAGGAGCTGAGAAATAATATATTGCTGCAGAAGGTAAATAAGAAGAAAAAGAACATATTGTGGTCGTTTTGCAGGCAGACTGTACACAGTCCAGCATTTAAGGAAAACAAATTAATCATAATAAATATTTATCA
This sequence comes from Phainopepla nitens, assembly GCA_013400175.1. Taxonomy (NCBI): domain Eukaryota; kingdom Metazoa; phylum Chordata; class Aves; order Passeriformes; family Bombycillidae; genus Phainopepla; species Phainopepla nitens. Next base: position 118,566 of record VXBQ01004330.1, on the reverse strand, counting down.
AGCTCTCATAATAATTGCTCTCTGTTTCAAAAAAGATGCTGGAATCACCTCACATTCTCTTCTATGTTGTTTTCTTCTAGAATGAATACATAACTTAATGTTGTGTCCTAACTATCTGAATTAGTGTAGATTTCTTTTAAGCCTAAACTGCTTCTGACTTGATGAATTCCCAAGTTCAGAATCAATATCAGAGTTCTATTGATTTCCAGTTTAAAGCCTTACGTATCATGTTTGAGTATTTGACCATAGTAACCCATTGTATTTCTGTGAAATTTCCTGGTCAGTTCCATGAGACTTCCAATATGTGATCACAGTATTTTAATCAGGGATGAACTTCCATAAGCTAGAATGGCCAAATATTGATTATGATCTGCAAGTAGATGAAATATCTTTACAGCTTACTTGCTTCATGATGGAGTTAATTCCAAATGTTTTCATTAGAGTGTGCATAAAAATGAAGGTCCATAATTTTATTGCATTATGGCATTTTTAAGTATACTTCTTGTTTGGTGCATGACTGCAGCTGTAAAAATGATGGCACATAAATACAAAGTCATGCTTCTTTTCAAACCGTTTGAACTGATGCTTACTTGGGTGTATAAGATACAGGAAGTGGTTTATTTCAAATAGGGGCAGTTATTTTCTTCTGTTGTTTCCCAGTCTATTAATTCCAAAGAAGAGGAATTAAGACAATAGCCATAACAAGTCAATCAATAACCTCAAAACTTAGCATTTTTGGCAGGTTTTTGTTATCTTGTTTCACTGTTGAATATTCTGTGAATTGTACTTCTCAAGCTGATTCCATTGAAGTACACACACAAATATAATGGGTATGAATCCTTTTTTTTGATACTTTGAAGTGGTCTAAGTTTTTTTCACCTTGCACTGAGCTATACTTTGTAGATCCTTCCATTTCTATTTCATTAAAAACCAGTCTTCACTGTAGAGCTATTTCATCACAATCATTCCACTAAAAGCTAGGAACAGAGGGAAGCAATGCTAAAATGTCCTGCCAAGCCTTTAACAGTTCATAGCAATGCATGTGTACAGAAGGGGTTTCAAATGCCAGCTTATAGGCTTGTTTAGAGAGGAAGGAATCTCAGCATATCATCTTCATAGGGCCATAAAACCTATATTTTTTATTAGGAAAATTTCTTGTGCAGAATTTTAGCCTAGTGGGAAGAAACACAGAGACTTCAGGCCATGTCATCCCCTACAGAATTAGGCTGATGAGCTTCTGTCAAGCCATCTGCTCTAAGTGGGTTTCTCCAGACCTGCATTTAACATGTCCCCCTGTACATGAACTTGTGGAATTTCTCTGCTTGTTACCTAGTTTCTTGCTCCTTTTCCTCTTGCTATACATACTTTTTTTTGACTTATATACTTGCAACTTTTCAACTCTCTAATCAGTTTCTTCAGTTCTCAGTGATAGGAGTTACAAATGCATGGGAACAATCTGTGTAGATTGCAAAAACTGAGGTGTTGGAGAGCTACATCTTGCCAGGGGCAGCCTGATGAAGGAAGAGACAGCGCTCTCCTGGGGCTCCTGGCATGCAGACAGCTGTGCTGTTAGCGTGACCTTCAGGTGGTGCATTATATTTCTCTTCCAGTCCTTTCTTTGACTGCTAAATAACACAAGAGACAGAGCAGGAAATGCAGATTTATGGAGAAGGGGAAAAGGAACTTTTTTCCAACACAGGCCTATTTTTCCCTCACCTGCCTCTCACTCCAGTAATGCAGTTCTGACAAAGCCATCCTGACAATTGCTGCAAAGGCCTCTAGCCTTCCTCCAGCCTCTTCTGACAGCAGACAGGGGCTGCAGCATTGCACAACAGCTGTAAGTGCTTGTGAATATGTAATACCTTACCCAGACATGCTCTGTCTGCTAACCTCTGCATTGTCCTGTGGCATCAGGCATGCCCAATCTTTGCATTCACTTGAGGTTGCAGCCAGCCCTAGGAAGATCACATCCCCTGCTTAGCTTCTCTGGCTCACAGAAAGGAGACTGTCTACTCTCTTGGACACAGACACATTAAGAACACATCTTCATCATCTCCATCAGTATAAGCACGAGTTATGTTCATTGTCACTTGTTACTCCTCCTGGAGTCATGTATTTGTGTGAGTTGTGTGAGTTGAATGTCCATCAGATGAGGCAGAAAGAGCAGAAGGGGGAGCAAGCTTCAGACTCTTGTATCTGTTCAGCAAAGTCTGCAGAAGTGAAGGAGGAGTTAGATCAGTTTCCTTCTGTTTTGCTCCCAAGTCACGTGGTGGATGGCTTGAACCCATGAATTCAGACATGGCATAGGGCTGGCAGCACTGCTGGCTCCCCTTTCTCCTGCCCTGTGCTTAGAGACTCTGACAGCTGCTCTACATCTGATTAATGAGTGAGTCAGCGACTTGTACAGTCATTTCCTTTATAGTGTTTCGGCTTCACTGTGGTACTGCTGTATTTGTGTATGCCAGATTTGTTCCAGAGTCTTTGACACTAAGCTCTTAAAGCCCTAATGTGCTTACATAACATGATATGGAGAACCAAGAAAGTAAATTTAATTAAATCTTTTCCCACTCCTTCTGACACATAGGAGGAGACAAAAGGAAGACACTGCCTTTTGAACACTGGGGAATAATGTGGCATACTCACAAAAGCAGCAAGGGAACTGAAGGCACTGGTGGTGTATAGTATATATAAAATGAGTACTACTCTTCTAAGGTTTACGTGTTAGACATCTGAAATGAGGGAGAACCTGTACCTTGATGGCTGAATTCATATTCTGGTTTCTTTTAGCTGTGGAGTTGACATCTGTAAAAGCTATGCTGGTAAAAATAAATTTAAAAACCACAAATCCTTTTAAATTCCATATCAACTTTATTTCAGGAAAAGAAATTTCATCAGTGATTTGACTAACTTTGCTAGTGATAAAAAATAACCCCTTGCATACAAATATTGCTGCAATTACCATCCTGTAATTGCCTTAGAGAATTCAAGTGCAGATTTTTGAGGACATTTGCTGAACATCCAGCTTTCAAATGGGTGTTTCTATTCTCTTCTCTTTAGTTTTATACAAGAATAGAAATACACTAATCCCAATTGAAAAACAACATTCACCAGATGTAACAAAGAAGTAGTATCTGAGAGTCATAGATTTTACCATGCTCAGAAAGAAAATAGCAGGGTATCTCAACTGGTAACTGTAATTTTATCTTAGCTTTTCAGGGAAAAATGCATCAAATGTAATTGCATGAATTGAATCTCTTTGCTTGGGGAAATAAAAAACCTTTGAAGAATGGAAGCAAAATCTTTCTGATTTAACGACATCCTGAAAACAAAGTCTGGAACCCTGTGAACTTCATTTATCTCTTCATGAGTACTGTAAGATGCCAAATGTTTATCAGCACGTTTCAAAATCTGGTGTAGAACCCACATATTGTAAGATATTCCTTCCTTTTAGCTTGTCCTTTGAAGGCTCTGCTTCCTCTCTTGCCAAAAGGTGGAGAAACCTGCAGTTCTAGATAAACACATTGCTTCCTATAGAGTGGCTGCATGATGCTCGGGGGAAGGTTAGGAAAGATCTTTTCTTATATAACAATAATACATCCTTCTTCAGTCTTACCTTACAAATAGAGGAGCTCCATCCAGTCAAACAAATAGTTCACATACAATGGGAATTGAGTGACCTGTTTAATCTTGTGCCTTTTTGATAGCTCTATCCTCTGTGTATGGGAAGCCTGTAAGAGATCTCTCCTTTCTTTCACTGTATCTAGCTCCCTCTTGGACTTGCCTCTCTGCTGCAAAGATGGAGACATCAAAGTGAGAAGTGAAGTGGTAAACATTGCACATATCCTGTTCTGTTTGAAAACAGTATAGTAACTGGTTTTCTGGGAACAAAAACTGTAAAAGAAACAATGATTTACCATGACAGGATCATTTGTTCTAGGTTATGGTCTGTGAGAAATTTTTCAGCCTATCAATTCTCTCTCATGAAAATTGCAGATGTTTTTAAGTGAGAATGAAGCAAAGCCTTGTTTTTTCTGAACATGTTTTGGCTTGGAAAATATGCTCCCCGCCCTAGATAATTTTTCCACAAATTGTTGGTGGTCACATTAGCTTGCACATAGGGTCAAAGTCATTGAGACAGCCCACAGCAAGGGGAACCTGTGGCCCTAATCCACAATTGCTTGTTCTAGTCACCAAATAATATTTCCTAGCCTTTTCCTCATAGGCAGTCATCTACAGCTTGAAATGCCTTGGTAAGCAGGCAGTTACACAGCAAAATAAAACTTCAGGAATTCTTGTTACTGTATATTTGATGGTGGGTTGCAAGAGGTTTTTGGATGTTTTCATATAGAATAAATGACTTGTTGCCTGTGACTTGCTTTTGGACATAGTAAGTAGCATGAACAAAAATTCACTTTTTACCGTTAAGATGTGTAGATTTCATTCCGCCATACAATATTAATGAACAGAATGTATTTGTTATCAAAAAGGTGATGTAGAGAGAAAAAAACAAAAGATGCCCAGGTTTTAAGGTACCATCCTTGTACTTATCACATCTACAGACATTACAACCCCTCTAATTCATTTAGCAGTGCCTTGAAGTGAAATTTATTAAATAATTTTGTTGTTATCTTTGAAGTTAAATTGTGTAAAAAGATGTTACAAATAGAATATAAGACGGAGTGAACTGGCAATGTTTCTAAAACATCTGAATCAATAATAGCAAATAAGTTAAAACAAATGAAACTCTTTGCAAAAATTATTTTATACAATCATAGTTTGGCATGGCTGTTAGAAGATTAGCCATTATTTAATGTTCTCATGCATGGAACATAGAAAAATGAGCCAGGGAAGAAGACTGACCTGTCTAAACAGAGACTTTTGGCTGGAACTCAGGGAACCAAAGGAGACCTCATGGCATTTGAGTGAAGGGGCAGCTGGTTTGGGGGTCTGTCCAACCTCAGACTGCTGCTGACTTCTGGGAGTGAGAGGTTCCATGAGAGAGACAGCCGTCCAGGAGTCTCAGGCAGTCCTCCAGCTGCCAAGTAACCTGAGCAAGCACAGCCTGTAGTTTCAGGCATTCTGCTCTTTAGTAGTGATTTCACAGCTCTTAAGTGATTTCAGCTTAGCTTGCAAAGTTACCCTGGCCAACGCAGGGGCGAAGGACAGGGGAGCGCTGTGTAGCTGTTCCACAGAGGTATCTTTAATGGAGGGCTTCTGTGAAGGAGGCCAGGGACAGCCGCACCATCTGAACTGGGCAGAAGCTGGGGTTTTTATGGGGAAGGTGAGGATAGAAGAAAGGACGAGTTGGGGAAAAGACCAATGGGTTACATGGGGTACCAAAAGCATGAAGGGCTCACCAGCCTAGTCACCATGACTAAGCAATTTTATTTTATCTAAGGAACAGCCCTCCAGGGCTGAGGCCTTGCATCCTTATCTCCCTCCAGAGACAACCAACTCAGGACTACAAGGATGTCATGAGGTTATGCAGGGAGAAAATTAGAAGGACCAAAGCCCGACTAGAACACGATCTGGCTACTATCATAAAAGATACTAGAGGTTTCTGTGGTGGACTTGGCAGTGTCAGATTAAGGGTTAGACTCAATAATCTTAAAACTCTTTTTGAACCTAAATTATTCTATAGTTCTAAATAAAATTAAAAATTAAATTTTCCGAGGAATTGGTGACAAAACAGAAATGTAGAACTGGTTACATTTTCTCTCCTATATGTACAATGATAAAACCATAATTAAATATTTAAGTATCTAACTAAAAGTGTTCCAACTTTTCTAAGTAGCCAATTATCCTAAAATTTTACAAAAATCACCATGATCTACATTAATTACATTAACTACTAACATTGTTCATCACCATTAATATACCTTTAGGGTCCCAGATTTAAAATGACTGGTCAGTTCAAAATGCTGATCTTCTGCCCTGCTCCTTGCAAGGTCCTATGACACAGATTTGTTGTGGTCGAAGTTTGTCAGGTCTTCTCTAGCATGAGACAGTGTAAGATATGTGACTTCCAGTGTTTTCCAAGGACGTGCTATGACATTAGCACCTCTCTACACAAACCTGCACAGAGGAAGATGAGCAAATTTTCTCAGAGCTACTGGGGGTTCTTTTGTCTCATTTCATTTCTGTTTGGCCTGACCAGAGTTAAAGCAGATTGTTAAGGGCTTAGTTCAAATGGCTGCAGTTGCTGACAGGCTCAAAGCATTGGCCACCTCTGTAGGAAGCCTCTTCCAGTGTTTGGCCACCCTATGGTAAAGGCAATGTATGTTGGGACTCAAGGGGAGCACAAGGAACCTGCCTCCACAATTTGTCCAATGCATATGGACATTTGCTATGAGCCTGGGTACTGCCCTACCAGTTCATACCTGGCATTTTTTGGGGGGAGCCGTTTTTACTCCTTGGTATATGCAACCCAAATATGGGAGATTTATTTTATTTAATTTCATTTTCCCAATGAAATTTTGCCCCAATTGTCCTTCCAGATTTTTTTTTTTTGCATAAATTAGCACTCATATTGAATGCAACCATCACCCATGTTGTAACTTACAACAAAGCTAAATTCTCATTTGGCCTTCCCATGAAGCATGACAGTCCTGGAAAGGACCACTGCACATTGAGAACACAGTATATACGATTTTTAATACTTTCAGACCTTTGTCAGGACCACTAGAAATGAAGATAGTTTTTATGACTGCTGGTAACTTTTTATTTCACCCTAAATATTGAGCAGATGACCACAGCAAATAATAAAACTGTCTGCCTATTCCAGATGAAATATTATCCTTTGCAACAACTTTGCTGAAGAGATTTTGGCTTTTTAAGCTAATCAGGAGTCATCTGTGAACAGACTGTGTTCTTTATCAAATGTGTGTGTTTGCTCAAAATTTGCCAATTGGCTAGGTATTCATCAGATTCCCCAACCAAAATGTTTTTACATTTATTTCCATCAAAAGTTCCCTCCTGCTCTAACCTTTCTGAGGACTGTAAATGAGTAATACTTGGTGCTGAGTTTTATATGGAATATGAAGAGACATCTATCTTTACTTTTATGTGATAGTTAACTCATGTCTTGCCATAATTCCAATAGCATATTTTTTCTTTATTTCAATTAGTCAAGTGGGATTTGCAAAATACACTCTCGGTTCTCAAGAGCACTGTTGGCTCCACACTGACTTCCCAGCAAAATCACTAAACTAAATTGATGGCTGCTTCAGAGTCACATCCTTATAAGGAATTAGCTGAAGCTAGTGTTAATTAGCTGTGAGGTGCATTTTAGTAAATGGAAAGATTAACAGTGAGATTCATGAAAATTTGGACTCTTCCTTGCTTCCACTTCAGTATCACCTTTAGCACTTTTGGGAGCATTTTTCAGTTGTGTGCTGCCAGGATGTGGTGTTTGGTTTTTTTGTTGGGTTTTGTTTGGGTTTTTTTCTTCTTTTCCTTTCTGGTTAGTAGTGTATGTGTGGATGCACTCGTGTCCTCCACAGAGACTAAAATCAAAACTGTGATTAAAAAAAAAACCCAGACTACTGAGAAGCTGTTAAACTATTAAAGGAAGATTTGCATTACATCCAATAGAAAATAAAGTAAGTATGATATTTAGGACACCTGAATTCTTCAAGGTCATCCAAAAAATAATGGTCTAATTTGAGTGACTTCAATTAATCCAGTATTCACATGACTTATGACATACAGTTTTTTTTTTCTTAGTGAAAGCTCAAGTCTCTAAAATTAAAAAAAAAAAGGAAGAAAGCTAACAAAATATTTTATATTAATCTTCATAGATCAATATTTTCTTCCAAGGGCTGAGAAACAAAGAAAAAAATGAAGTTTTCACTGTTCAGAATTCTGCTTTGGTCTTTGGTACATTTCAGAGACTTACTGAGGAAAAATACAACTGTATAGAGACGGCCCATGACTAATACAGTAATACTTTTGCATTTATTAAAAACTTGCCCTATGAAAACTTAATTGAACATTGTTTTGTCTCTGGCTGAACACAATGACAATTTCTTTTGTTTTAAAAGGCACACATTTCTTACTGATTGTCTTCAATGAATTTTACAAATTCAAATGCATAATTTTATTGATAACTTATAATGATGAAAATGAAATAGAACAGATTTTGAGTCTGGGAAGTTAAGTTTGGAAAGAGCATGAATTTTCATTCTGAATTTACTGGAAAATACCTTATTTACATATAGGGATTTTTATATTACTGATCTGGAGACAATTTGTTCAGGCAATTCACATGTTGCTTTCCACTACAATACAATTATTTCTGTAGGTGACATCAAGGCACCCACCACACCTCTGCAGTGTGGGAATATATGCTTGCAACCTTAATTTAGGTGTTCATTCCAAAATAGTCAAAAGCAAATCCTTCAACTATCAAACATTTATTCTCTTTGGAGGTATGCATATTATATTGAAATATGATAATCCAAAGCATGTTTTGCTGGGTGAATACATACTTAAGGGAAATGGCCTCTTTTTAAACATTGGCAAATCCTGTTGCATTTTATTTTCTACCTCCATCACCCACATGAAGGCTTGCATCAGGAAACACAGGGATGCTATCCTTATCTCCTGCAAGCATTACTGATGTTTATACTCCTTTTTTTTTAACTAATTAAAAATTGAGGATTATCTGAGATAAGCTTTCATATAGAAAAGGGTAAATAATAAGTGCTCTGCATTATCTATTTTTTGTGATCTCTTGCACAACCCACTGTTTAGAAGCTTCACAAGAAGAATGCTGTGCCAAGCCCAGGTTCTTTCTGTCTCTTTCACTGAAAGACTGAGAACAATTTCATTTTCTAGCTACAAGAAAGCAGAATCGGTGATAAATTCACAGTGTACTAATCCTATGGGACTAATCAGCTGATAAAACACCTCGACAGATACTTTATTGAGACTATATGCTAGCATATACAGGCATACCGATGTCTAGGTTATGCTGTACATAAGTGAGGGTGCACATACACTGGCCTGTTCTCTGCTTCTCTGGGTGAATGTTCTGTCATCTTACATGAAAGGTTTTTATTCTTTCTGTGTTTCTGGACATGTATCTGAATGGTGTTCGCTTCATGTGATTTGAAAGGGAGCTGTGAATCTTCTCTCACAAAGAAAGTGGCAGATATGTTGCCACTGGAAAGAATTTCTTTCTGCTTTCTTTCAAGCTGCTCCTTGCTTGGTGATACTGGTGATGAATGGATGGTAGTGAGGAGCACATGAACTCATTCAGTCAGATTATACTATATTCACACAGCTTTTTAAATTCACTGTCACATCTGTTTGTTATGTTAAGCTCATCTAGAAAATGGTTCCTGAGGCAAAATTTTCTTGCCCAGCTGCAAAGCAAGTCAGGGAAAGCAAGATAGACATCCATGCATTTGGGATCCCACCGTCCTAATGAATTTCCAGCTGAAATTTCTGAGTTTTAGAACTAACAAACTGAGAAAACATACCAAATCTGAGCCTTTTCCATTGATAAATGTAAGGACGGTCTTCATGGTTTGATTTGAAAGCCATATTATAGCTACATTAGGGTAAGGAGCTATTTTTTTACCTTGAAAGTTTTGGCGAACTTGGAGATTTTTGCCTCCTTTCATCATATTAAAATGACAAATACCTTCTCCAGCCTGGATTCAAGAAGCGCCAGTTAACACCTAGTCTCTCACACATCCTACTTCCCTGGTATACACAAGGTGCTGCTGAGTCAAAATAATAGAGACTGGATTGCAACTGCCTGTTAAACATCGAGTAAGGTGGAAAGCCTGCAGATAAAAGCAACTTGCAGTTTGGAGTGTATTGTGATTGAATGACTCAAGAGGAAAGAAACAAAACAAGGAGGTTTCTTACTTCCAGCTGCTTCGGGACCCCGTAGCACAGGTCTGCAGTGCCTTGGGGTTGGCTCTGGCAGCATTCTGCAGCAGTTCACCGGGTGGACGGCGAGCAGGACAGCAGCCCAGGACCCAGCAGGGTCTGATGTGAAGTGCAGACGAAAAACAGCACCCTCTGACAGTGCCGGCCCAGCTGCAGATCAGAGGGAAAACTTATGTGTGGAGAAAACCTCTGCTGCCACGTTGTTTCTGATCAGAGGAAGGAGACTTCAGTGTCTGCTCAGGCTGCAGTTACACAAAAACTCAGTTTTACCAGCTTTGGCTGATTTTCTGTAGCAATCCCATACTGGCATATCTACTACCACTTTTAACTAAAATGATTGTTTCTGGTAACTCAAGAAGTGGTGCTGATTTACATTGTTTAGTTATTAACACTGAAAGGGACATTGCTATCTTGACTCTCAAAAACATGAAATTAAAAAATAATCTTCAAATGTAACAAAAACTCAAATTTTCAAGGAAATCACCTTAAAAAAAATTTCCAGTGGAAATCTATCTTCTTCATTAACCTTCCCTAAAATAAATAACATTGTGGAATGACAAGGAAAAATTAAAAAAACAGCAAATGAAAGATGACAACTTGATTGAACATGTGCTTTCTCATGAAGCATTCACTTTTAATGAATTCAAGACTTCTGGGGTGGTGATGGCACTTTGTTTATGCCTCTAAAGTTTTATAAGAGAAAGAAGGAAATCCCTTTTTATATATCATTGCTTTTTCATATTTTCATGGCATTTCATCTTTCTTTATAATAACATTTTTTTCTTTCTCTTGTAGGCAATGAGAGTTTAGAGGAAAATTATGTGCAGGACAGTAAAATGGGATTTGTCATCAATGCAATATATGCTATGGCTTATGGGCTACAAAATATGCATCATTCCCTCTGCCCCGGACATGTTGGACTGTGTGATGCTATGAAGCCAATTGATGGCAGCAAGCTCTTGGAGTTCCTCCTCAAATCCTCATTCATTGGTGTTTCTGGAGAAGAAGTTTGGTTTGATGAAAAGGGAGATGCCCCTGGAAGGTAAAGACATTTCAACTTGACTAATTGAACCAGAAAGTGGGAATTGGGAATGTTACTGTGTTTGGTGATGTAGATTTCTTTGGCTTTTTTTCTGAAATGAAATCATGGACCAGTCTTTCCAACAGCCAGGAATAACACTGGTAACACATGGTATCTTATATTGGGACAGGAACTACAGTAGAGGCTAAAAGTTTCTAGTGCTGCAGGAGATGACAAACCTCGTAATTCACAGACTTCTGTGTGCAAGATACTGTTGGGTCTCAGCACCAGGGTTTTAGTACGTATAAAGCCTAATACCAATGACTGGAATTGAATGAAGCTTTTACCTGATGTGGTAATAGAGGGGTGTTGAGCACATCCTTTTCCAACTGGAGCTCTGCTGAAATCTTGCCAGAGACTATTCAGTGTTGATTGGTAAACTCCTTTATGATCTCCTTAATTTGTTTCACTCCAAATAGAATCAGATCAGTCCTAGAATTTAAAGATAGGTCTGTGTAGAGCAGGAAAAATAATAGGGGGTTTTTGGCAGAAGTTTCAGCGTTTCTCTCATTTAGGTCTGGTCCCAGTGGTGGCAACTTCTATTGTTTAGCCCCCCCCAGCAGACACAGGATATACCCAAGCAGTGGGTAAGGCAGCATCTTTGTGGATTTGGATGTCATCTTTGTTTCTCTTATGGGAGCAAACTTACAGAGATCTCTCCTTTCCTTTGGTTTTGTGGGTTCCATTTTAACACATGGATTTGTTTGTTTGTTTGTTTTCTTTTTTATAAATACATTTAATTCAGCTGCTGACGTACAAAATCCCTTATTAATTGGAATCTACCCAGGGATTGCTTCACTGAAGTTTGTTTTCCTACTGAGTTGTTAAAGTGTTATAAAAGGCTCTCTCACTCCATCTTTGGGCTTATTGCATAAGTGCATCTGAGTGCCAGCACCACACAAAGCTATGGCTCTGGAGCAACAAGAGTTTTCATGTCTTTTTATGACTCCAAAGAGTATTCATAAGGCACAGTGGTCTTCAAGCAACTCTTGTCTCTATTACTAGGTTTTATTAGCAAAACTGGCCAGTGTTTTACCATTTTCTATATGGTTATGTTTTTTTCTATTGTCATATTTAAACAGTATTTACATTTAAACAGCTTTTTACATTTAATTAGTAACAAAAAGCTAGTCAGTTTGGTCTCGTTGAGTGTTGACTTCCGAATTTTTTTAGTCAAAGATACAGATCAGTTATGTTAGGCTTTGAAAGCAGAAGCAAGCAATTCCTTTACATTTGAACACATTCTTATTGACACAAATGCATAAATCAAGTTTTTGCACATATAATTTAGATAATACAGAGAAATTACTTCTTAGTGTAGCTTTATGCTTTTTGCACACTATTTGTGTCCATAAAAGCATTACTCTAGCTTTGCATATGCTGCATTTTCTCTCTGTTAGCTGTTTGGTTTGGCGTTTAGATGTAATTTTCCAATTTTAGCCTAATTCTTATTTATTACTTTGTCACCCAAGAGCATTTCCACAACTCTCATCTATACCAAGCATAGAATTAGATTGAACAGATGCTGAATTCAAAACATAAGAGAGGATATCAGGATATTTTTCTGAGTATGCCAAAATGATAGAATTTATTCCATCCATCACTTTAGTCTATAGCAAGGTTAATTTTTCTTGCTTCCCTGGCCTACTTAGAATTTGGTAGGTTATTTCAGGTAGGGAGTTTTTGTTATTGTTCCTCATTAATATTTTTCACAGTTGGAGCTAGCAAATTTGGGCAAGGAAATTCAATTAACCTTTTTGTTATTCACTTTGTAATCCTTGGATCAATCTATGGCATTTATGACGTGGGGAATCAGAAAATGGCTATGTGTATATAAACCGTGATTTTTCAGATCCCTGTATGGCAGCAGTAGTTTTACAGAATCATCTATGGCTTCAGACTCACTGTAGTGTTTCCACAGCTTCGTGTGGAAAGTCTCTTCATGGATCAGTGAACAGACCATAGCACTGTGTCAATACCCAAAAGAGTTTTTGTACCTCAGCAAAATGGAAAGAGAAACACCACATACAGCACCTAAATATAGCAGAGTCAGCCTACTGTGAAATTTCCTAGTTTTTTGGCTTTCCTATGCAAGTGCAAGAATGTCACACAAATATGTAGAAAAGTTTTTAGATATCTTGTCCTCAAATCATGTGAACAAATCAACTTCACAAGGTGGAATAATATTTCTTCTTAGAAGGCAGCAACTTTTCTCATAATTTTCAAAATCTGTGAGGTTTTTTGAGCAATTGACTCCCACAAACTCCTAATTGTCATCATTATGAGTAGAGCAGATAGAGTTGCCTGTAGTTATGTTTGTCTGGCACTCCCATAATCTCCTGTTTTGAAACCTGTACAGCTTCATGAAACCTTAACCATTTGTTTAGATACAACTCTTTTTCTATCTCAGGCTCAATGAATGGTTTCAAGGTTTGTTTAAAAATGAGATTGGAAAACACAATGCACTTAAACAAAGGTGTATTTCTTCTGTGAAGAATCTTTTCTTTGAATATCTTTTATGCAGAAATACGAAGCAAACTTTTATTGGAAGGGCACAAATGCAGTCATTTAGCTGACTGCATTGCCTCTGAGAAAAAATGACATGGATGTAACTCTGGAAACTCAGCTGTATGGGCTTACTATACTGTCATTAAGAACATGCTGGTAAATTTGCTGCACTTTTTACTTTCATTGAGTTGGTCCTATTTCCTTTCTCTGTAGCAATCATAGCACTCAAATTTCCAGAAATGGCTGGATAAGGTGTGAAGGATGCAATAGTCAACACAACATCCTTCTCTGGGATACAGAGATATCTTTTTTAGTTCTGGTCTATTCTAGGTAATTGCCTTCTTTTACCTTGTAGTTGGTATGAAGAATTTTACCTCTCTAAAAAAATGATTTGTATAGACCTCTGACCATAAAATGCTTTGTGACACCAGGCCAACAGAACTTTCAGGCTCTAAAATGAACCTTTGATACGTGGAGAAGTGCTGAGTTTCAAAAACTAAGAGAAAATTCCACCTAACTAACATTTTATCTTAACTAGACTTGGACTTAGAACCATGTAAGTCTTTTTAGTTCATAATTTCCAATAGTTGTTCAGGCTTCAGTCATGACAACAGTACCTACTCCAAAATGCTTTGAGTAAATAATCAAATTTTGCCTTATGCAAAGCCTTCCAACTTGCATGTAAACAATATTTTTTTTTCAAATATGCATTTTTGTTTTAGAGTTTGGATTTGTGGGTGGTTATTTCATTCATTTACATCTCGGCATTGCTCAGCATTTCTCTTTTCCATCCTGTCTTCCAGGATAGCAAACATCAATGCTGGTATTATGGTATTTTGGCTATGGGAAAAGCTATCTCAGATAAACTAAAATAAGAATGTGCTTGTGACCAGTTGATTTATATTCTGGCTTGCCTTACAAGTAACTTGTTCATATGACACCACCTATTGGGTCACATAATTTCCCAATATACCAGAGAGCTTTCTCCTATATTAAAAGAAGGATTAATTTTCTTACCCACTGAATGTTTTAAATGATTCTTTAAATGCTGCCATGTGTGTGCAAAATACAACTACTCCCAAGAAATCTCACTCTCTGAGAGCTTCACAACTCTTGTCAAACCCACTTTTTTGGGGGGTCACAATTTTTAGCATGGACACAGCCCAAAATTGTTAAAGTTGTATGTACATGAGCAAGGGGATGGGAGGAGTTATTCCAGCACTGAATTTGTCTTTGCTGAAGCACAGATTTTTCATTAAGAAAAAGAAGGAAAGGATAAAGAATTTAAGCACATCTTCATTTACCAAGTGTATTTGCTAGACCACATTTTTCCACCACTTAAAATTCAAGCTGCATATCAAAGCTGCAAACATTGTACCGCAAGTCGTCATAATGCAAGACTGTGTAAGAGCTTTTAATCTACATACTTTATTCTTTGACAGGTAATGTGTAGAAAGGGGAATAGTATTAAAAGAACACAGGAGAAACTCTTAATTGATATTGCATTAATGTCACTCTGTGCCTTGTGATGTATTTTTGTAAAAATGAAAAAAACTGTGTGGGCTCAAAAATTCCATTAAGGGAATGTAAGGTTTTAGTAATCTTTTATTCCCCTCCCTGAATTAATTTTACAGCCCAGAGTAACTAATTCAGTCTAATATAAGGGCAAACTAAAATCCAAGTTCATTTTCTTTGCTGGGAAGAGGCATGCACATTTCTCCTGAGCTTTACTCCTGTCTGTTCAGTATCCATTATGAAATGCCTGCCTCTCACTGCTTCTTGTTATCCTGATTCTTCACAAGCCTGGAAACAGTATATCTTTTTTTAGGCACTTCCTTTAGAAGAACTGCGATATGAGAAGCAATTGTTCGCTAATGAATTTGAAATTTACTCCTTTCGTAAGCAATGCCTTGATTAGTGGCCAATTCCCAACCAACGGAGCTGCCTCCTGCTTGGAGCTCCATTGAACTCAGTGGTAGGGGTCCCTTTTCACACGTGATTCAGTGGAACTCTGTGGTGGCACTGGCATTATCTGAGTATGCATATTTGCAAAACTGAGGTCTAATTACAGCTGTAAATATGCATTTATTTAAATGATCTTTAACTAGAGAAACCCCAAAGACTTAGTTAAGAAAATTATTCTGCTCTACTCTAGAGAATAATTCTAGCACCTCTTCCCTCTGTGAAGTGCAGAGTTGAAATTTTGCATTTTTGAACCTCAAAATGGAAAAGAAACAAATGGATGTCTCTCTTTGCTCACAATCAAACATCCCAATTTTATTTATAGCTCATATTTTGCTTACCTTACCTTTCATTCTTAAAACACATACAGACTAGCAACACCCATTAAAAAAAAAAAAAAGATTTTTTTTCTCCAGAGGCTGAGACAATCCAGTACAGAAGTGCAAGGCAGTATAGCCCAGGCTTGGAAAATATAACGAGCTTTGTTATTTTCAGTTCTAATGCTGATTCCTTGTTCTCAATGTTCTTTCTCTTCTCATTTATTAAACAAAGTCCTTCCCCTTCTTATCTTAAGAGACCCGTCTGTGGGTTTAGCCTTTTTTGTGGTTCCTCCTCTCTGTACACATTCCAACATTCATTCTTCCATTCTTGCTTATTTCCTACTAAGACTGAAGCTACATTCTGTGGTAAAAGAATGAATATAGTAATTATCAATAAGGGATGTACGCACATCAGGCCCAACACATTGAGGGCAATGGGGTAGGCTGAATGTTTATTGTAGCAGTTTTTTATGCTTCCCTTACCTTAGACTTGGGAAGTGCTGTCCTACTTGCCTAGGGAGAGGAAAGAAGTGTTGTGACTGAGGTGCTAAGTTTTCCTGACAGAATCACTGGGTTGCATAATATGAATGGTCGAACTTAGAGCTTACAGCTAACTTATGGCAAACCAGTTCAGTTGGTTTGAGCATTTCTGCTTGAGAGCTCCCAGCAAAGGCTATATTACAACCTGCATAGACACACCATGGGAAGAAGTTTTAAAAAGTTTAAAGAAGTTTTGACAAATTATTTGAAAACACAGCATCCAGATATTGCCTACATGTGCATCTTCAGCAGAGTTTACTGTCTTTGGTGTGCAGTTCTTCCTGGGCACACAACTTTTTACCCACAGTTTTATGCAAGCAAGGCAGGCAATCAGCAATTGTGTGTCAATCAGAGCTGACACTTCCTCTGATTCCGCTGCAAATCCTGAAGGATTTGGGGTTTTTGTGAAACCCAAGTCCCTGGTATTAAGGGATAACATGAATATTTAGAGTCAGAAGAAGAAGAGCAAGGTAAATCTTTGTCCTTTATGTTGCAGGACAGTGACTCATTGGTTTTTCCTTGCAGATATGACATCATGAACCTACAGTACATAGAGCCCAACCGCTATGACTACGTCCTCATTGGGACCTGGCACGAGGGTGTGCTCAACATTGATGACTACAGGATTCAGATGAATAAGAGCGGAATGGTCCGATCTGTGTGTAGCGAGCCTTGCCTGAAGGGCCAGATTAAGGTGTGCCTCAGACTCTTTCTGCTATAGAAATATGAATATCCAGTCAGTGTTTTTCCCTAAGCCCAAGCAAGATCCTTTCAAGCCAATGGGTAGGACTTCCTTTCCTTCAGGAAAGCCAAAGTTGTAGAAAGGCTCCTAGGTTGACATTTTTCTTTAACGAAACCATAAACAGGTCCATGTTTTTTAAAATTGCCCTTTGTAAGGATGCAGAATCTTCTAGTGTGACAGAATTTGAATTTCACCTTATGTGAGAAAGATTTTCACTTAGTCATTGCCTACAACATTCAGTGGCTGCGATTCACTTGGCAGCTGATCTTGAAAATACCGTGACCCACAGGAATCCAGTATTTTGTTCTAGCAATTACACCTGCCAGGAAAAGTTGAAAAAAACCCCAACAAACTCCATGCCTATTTGTATCTCATATTCACAACATGAGATACAAATGGAAACACAAATCAAATCACCAAACAGCAGCACTTGCATCAGGCTACAAATAATTTGCTAACAGTCATGTCTGGATGACATGAAGACATGTTTCACCACTATCAAAATGGTATGGATGCATTAGGTTTAAAATGGCAAGAAGCCCATTCAGCAAAATCTCCTTAGAGTATATCTTCCTTTCTGTTTTCATTTAATAAGCACATTTGCAGCTTTTTATTTCTATATTGCTACTCTAAGCAATATGCAACTGATGATTTGGCAAAAGCATAGTGACACACTCCAACATCTTGGAGGAGAAACATTATTGGTATTTACCACCCTTCAAAACACCTTTTCCCTGTTTTTGAGATTGTGCAGTTTGTGTATGTGTATATATGTAAACACCATGCATACAAAATGCCAGCTTCAGCTCTCACTGAAGTCTATAAGACTCTCTCCCCAGAGTGCATGAGGAAATGTTAGCAAAAAAAAAAGCCCACAAAGCCAGTATTCAATAAAACCAACATTTTGCATTTCACTACTGTATTTATCCTTGCATATAGATGAATAGGAAGATCTGGAAGAAAAGGCTGGGTTCCTCCTTCCTGGCAAACAAGGCCAGAGTCTTTGTCAGAGCCCTAGGAGCCAGAGATATCCTTAATCTTTCTTTCAGCCTCAGGGTAATGAAACTAGGAGTCAAGACAAGGAAATAATCTTTTCGGCATTGGATCATTACATTTAGCAGCCCTCACAGCAAAGAAAGTTTTCAGGAATGTTTGTCCCTAAAAGAGCTGTTCTGAAGCATGAGGTTGATCACTGTTTATTTTTTTTTTTCTGCTAGAACCCAATAGATCCTTTTAGCAGGATGTTTTCCATTTTGTTCTTATTTTAATTTCTGTTTACACTTGTGTAATAAACCCCAAAGAGATTTCCACATAAATTGGAATCTATGTATATGTGAATGTGCTTGTGTGTACATTTGTAAGTGTATTTATATGCATGAATTACTCTTTGTTCTAACCTTTAACTTTGTTTACTGCTTTTTAGTACACAATAGATCCTAAGTGTGGGCTGAGCTGCTTGTCCTGACCTCTGCCATCTCACAGATTAAGCCTCAAGTTTGATTGAAAATGCAACATTCACCATTCATGCCTCTGTACCAGAGGGAAAATGGTTTTGTACTTTTACTCAGAACAGCTCTCCCTAAAACCAAATAAAATTGTCCCCAGAGGTTATCCTTGAACTCCTAAGCACAAATTTTAACACAGGGATTGACACAAAATCATGATTGGTGTTTTCTAGCTGTTTGAAATGTGCCATACAGAGGAATTCTGTCATGTTTTAAACAGTGTATTGTGTTATGTGTTTGCTGGGGGGTGGTGGTGCATGCCTCTTTGCTGTCTGATAGAGGATCAGAGCTGAGGATGTATTCTGTATTGCAGGTGATCAGGAAAGGAGAAGTGAGCTGCTGCTGGATTTGCACTGCTTGCAAGGAGAATGAATTTGTTCAGGATGAATTCACGTGTAAAGCCTGTGAGCTCGGCTGGTGGCCAAATGCTGACCTGACAGGTAAGGATGTGTCCCTCCAAACACATTCTTTTTCTACAGGGCACAAGGAGAATGCTGTGTGTTGGACAGTAAGATGGCAGCATGCAGAGATATTAAAGGTACATATTTGGAAACACATTCCAGTGTAGTTTAGGGTGACTGTCTTTCAGCTTAGTGCAACAGTGGACACAATAAAGACAGCAAAATTTCTGTCTGCCAAGAAGAAATTTTGTAGTCTGTCTATTCCTTTCCTTCATTTAGCACGAGTATTAATAACGCTGTTAGGACTGCTAATGAACTCAGCAGCATTTGCTGCAATTTAGCAGTGACTATCACAAGAGTGTACTCTTGTCATATTGACTTGATACCCTTTTCTGATCATTTTACCATGCAATTAGTAGCACTTTATCTGGGATTTCAGGACCTTCAGTATCTGATTACTGGACTCTTGTTTGGTATAAAGATTGTTCTCACTGCACCCACCAGCAAGAGGAATTTCAACAAGAGCCTGGGAAAGGTTGTCAGGAAAGAGTTAGGGTTGATCTCCCCTGTGTATATGCTTTGGATGAGTTGCATGCTATGGCATCCTTCAGTTTATCTTTTATCTACTGAGGTCAACCTCCACGTCTGCTCTGGGCTTCACAGCAACCATTATCCCCCCAAAAATAGCTACAACTCATTGACAAGCATCACCCTGACCTTAATGTTTGCTTTGTATCACTGTGAAAGACTAGAGGCACTTCTACCACGAGGCACCTCTGCCACATATCACCTCTGCAAATCTTGGATGCCAGCATTCAGCAGGGCATCACTCCTAGTCAGAGAAACATCACTCCTAGTCTGATCACCTGGCCAAAAATCAAATGTGCAGCTTAAAACATCTTTGTCCTTTACCAGGAGTGGCTGACAGCTAGATGTTACTGCAACATTTAGCACATAGACAAAATCCTCAAACTTCAATTAATTTGTTCTATGAGATACTTCAAGGTAGTAACTGAAGCCAAATGAGCTCTCAGAGCATGTATTTTGAGAGGGAAGCTAGTCACTTCTCTGGGTAAAAATGCACTGTTAATCACAAGAGACCGGCAAATGTGACCCATTGTGTCTTGATTTTCTATGGAAAATAAGTTATGGTCATGTCCCAGATGTGTGTGTAAATGTCCATATACCATACTTCCACTCCCACCACCCTGCCCTGCCCCTGCTCTGGTTCACAGATAAACTAACAAACAGATTTGTCAGAATACAGAAATCTCAGTGATCATTCAGACCCTTTGAGTTTCATGTCAGTGGGTTCTAGGGAAACGAGTTAATGAAAAATTACATTCTATAAGGGTCCAAATCGTAGAAACACATCTGGTATTAATAGAAACCAAAAAATCCACAGAACCTTTCATAAATGTCCTGACCATTTGAAAAGCTCATATTTAACCTCTGCTCCTAGGACACCAGCATCTGCTAATTTTAAAGCAGATATCCAAACACAAACAGGTTTTGCTAGTCTTGGAGGTTCACAGAATTGTTTGTATGTACTCTTCAGAAAAGAAAAAGGGATTTATTGATTAAAAAAGAGCTAGAACAAAAACCTGGTGAGAGATCAGTATGCACTTGAGAGAATATGGTTCAGTGCTACCAGCTGCTCAGAGCAGCTCAAAAGGGGTCATGTCCAAATGACAGACACTGCTGAAAAGAGTTGCGGAAAGAATCAGTGCTGAAAAGAATCTCCAGGGCATGTTGCAATCTATTAACTTTTAATGAAATCAGTAGATGACCTGCTGATTTGTATTTCTTCTCAGCAAGGAGACTGGACTGCTGCTGTTCTAAAATCACAGTAATGTCAGCTAAATGACAGCATAGCCATCGACTTATTTTTTAGAGAACATTGAAATGGCAGTCTGCTGTGGCACAACTTCAGTCTGTCTCATTGAAGAAAAAACCTTCTTTTTTTAACCCCTAAAATTGATTTACTTGAACTATACTACAAGGTACAAAGCT
Source organism: Phainopepla nitens (assembly GCA_013400175.1). Lineage (NCBI taxonomy): Eukaryota > Metazoa > Chordata > Aves > Passeriformes > Bombycillidae > Phainopepla > Phainopepla nitens. The sequence goes on along the minus strand of VXBQ01004330.1, from coordinate 97,591 downwards.
GTGAAAGGAAGCTGATGCCATCCTAATCCTTAGAAGAGGGGGATTTATCTCGATAAACTCTGCTCTTGAACTTTGTGGGAGTCACCACTGGTATGATTCAATTTGGAATTATCTTTTCTTGCCAGGACTCCCATCAAACATGTTTTTATAGCTTGATTTTCTGTGTTGTATTCATACCCTGACAGTCACCATAGCATCTAGACACAGACGGCAACATCTCACAGTGCAGATTGTTTTTCGCTTTGCTTTAAATCTTAAATGCTAAACATGTATATGGTTTTAGACTCAGTTCCCATCACAGATGGAGGCTCTAAAATCCTTAATTCTTTTAAGAATTGTGAAGCCACATACTAACCTATTTCATAAGACATGCTTTTCAAGGCACTCATTTTCTCCATTTGAAATCAGTCTCTGTTGCTCAGCAATCATTTCCTGACATTTTAATTTTATTTTTAAATGTACACAAGTTTTGTTTAGATTGCTTCCCTTAAATATGAATTCAGTGAAGCAGACTCAGCAGACACAAAGGATTTCTCACCACAGATGATGAAAACCTGACCTGATAAATAATCACTAAAACCAGTACCTTAGATCTTGTGCCAAGAGAAATCCTTTATAGTATCAGAATATAATATAAGAAAGTTGAATGTCAAGCTAGTAAACTCAGTTTACATAAATAATCTTAAATAAGCAATACAACAAGATTGTTGAGCAAGAAGTTTTGTAGTCTTATGAAAAGAATCATAAGGTTTTGGGGCCACCAGTTACCTGGGACACATTAATGACCTCAGAAAACATCATAGATTCTCTTATTGTCCTAGCACTATGAATATAGTAATAAAAAACTTGATTAGACTTCTGATCTTGGAAATTATTCACAGTTAAAATCCAGGGAAAATATTACACGAAAACTACCAGACAGCTTTTACCCGAACATTTTAACTGTTAATCTTTTGCTCTGATTTTTTTGATGTTTGCGTTAGTTGCTGAGGGGGTGGGTTTTTTGTTTGTTTGGGTTTTTTTTTTTTAAATATATGCACAATTACCTGCATATCCTCCCCCAGTCTCAGTCAGGTTCCAGAGCCCACTTTCTCCAAGCTGGGAAATGACCCACCTTCACAGGTGGTGACAACCAACACTTGTTAGCTGATAATAAGCAGTGCAGGGAAATTTTTGCAGTTTGTACAATATGTGGTTCTTGGGCTTGCTGGCTCACAGGAATTACACTGGTTTAATGAAACATTTCTAAGTAAATCTTACACAGGATAAGCTTAAAGCAAACAAGCTTAAATAACATACTGGATCTGGGTTAAGCCCCTGAAAATATAGTTTAAAATGGAATAATGTGAGTATGTCTTCTTGTTGTTAAGCTTAAACTCTATGTTGAAGCTTACCCCTTTCAACAACCACTGACCCGATTCTTGTATGAGAAGAGCTTCACATGTATTAATCAATGAGCAGGAGCTTCTGATCCATTTTTATTAAATCATAAGAGGAGCCAGCTTCCAGTCAGGAAGGCCAATGTCCAAAGGTTCACACTTCTAATAAAGCAGTTTTCCTTCATATTTCGCCAAGAAAGTACTGGTTGGAGGTACGGGTTTTCTATCTGAGTCTTCAATAGACCATATTGAGCTCAATAATTCTCTTAATAAATTTTTCTATTTATTTTCTAATATTTTCTTTATAAAATAAGACCTCTGATAGCCACTGCTATAATTCCTATTGTTTTTGATGCTACAGGCATGTGTAACAACAACACCTGTAGTTAAGTCACCTTGGAGACAAAGCATGTAGAATTATAAGACCTTCTTTCAGTTCATATGACAATGGCAGACATTAAAAGTTCAAGCAGAAATTTTCCATGTCAGGACTTTGCCTTGGGCTGATGTTTTTTTTTTAAATTTCAATAAAAACCATTTTTTTCTCCTGTTTCTCAAAATGAGGTTACAGTAAAATAGTTTGACCTTGATCTATACCTTGTCTTACTTCTCAATTATTTGCAAGGAAGGATTTTACATTACAGCACAGGTATCTACATCACAGTAGAGTTATCTGTTTGTAGTTGTGTGTCACCATGTGGAAGATGCATATAAATTAGGCAAAACTGTGGGACTCAGAAGATTTTAGAGGATTCATAGAGGATTTCTGCAAATACACTCCACACTGAGGAGAAGAGACTGAGCATGACTTTTGCTCATCACAGCATCAGGGCCCTTGTTAAGATCTAGCAGCAAAAATGAGAGGTAAAAAATGCCTCTCTCACAAGCTTGCTGACATTGCCATCTTTTCCCTGTTCTTTTCAGCCATGTCCAACAACTCAGATAGGCAAAGTTCATGAGCAGCCAGTACAGGATGAGAAAAGCTGGACCAGCAGTTTGCAATGAAGACATCTGGGTGGAGAGTTGGCTAGAAAAAAAAATGAACTGTAAGGTGAACTGAGAAAGGGATAGTAAGGGACTGGGAGGAAAGATATTTGAGAGGTGGAGGAAAGACAGAAAAGGTGAGTTGTGTCCAAGGAAAACTAGAGGAGGACAGAAACAAGAGGTAAAAGAGGCCATGGATACTTCCCTTGGGATAAAGAAACATGTTAAAGCATTTTGGAATTATTAAGTCAAGAACAGAAATTAGAAAATGCCATAATGAAAGTTTTCCATAACAGCCTCACAAACATAACATCTTATTAACACAAAGGATTTTATTTTCTCTGTAGTGTTTATTGCTGGTATTACTTCTTCAGCACAGTGAGGAAGATATCCAGAGACTTCTTTAACTTGAGTGTGGGAGAGAGCAGTTAAGTATTATCTTAACAGACACCTATGTTTGCATGTCTGTACTAGTCAGAAAGGAGAGTCTTTCCAGTTTTTAGCTGAAGGCATGCATATTCTGTGGGTTTGTCTTTTCCAAGAGAATTAAATTACATTATTTAGTTGGAGAACGAGCAGAGGGTTTGACAAAATAAGAATAAGATAATGTGAAGAGAAAAAAAGCAGAAATATACTAAGAGGGTATAGTATCTATGATACAGTTCCATTTAAATTTTGTGTTTATTACCATTTTTTCTGTCCATAGACCTCTAATTAATTTATATTATTTATAAAATCACTTTCAAAAATATAGTAGATCAAACTATGGTGTTTGTGGTAATGATTAAATAAATTAATCTGAGGAGGAAAAAAAACCTACCCATATGCAACGATACTTTCCCTGCTGAAATGAAGAGATGAAGGTGAGTTTGTCTGGGTTCTGTTCCCAGCTGTGCCTTTGGTATGCTGGGCTTGTAATCAGGTATCTCTAAAAGCAGATATTTCCAAATCTAATTTCCTGTTGCAGTATCATGAGAAAATGTTTGGGACACCCAAAATGGATGGCTGTTTTTTGAATATATTTAATCCAAACTTTTCCATGATGCAGTTCACTCCTTTGTAAAACGGTTTTAATAATCCATATCATATAGACATATGCTAATGTTTGGATTATACTAAGATCCAGCACAAAAGGTTCTTCCAGGAGCTGCCTTTCTGACACTCTGTTTCTCTTCTGTACACTGCAGGCTGCGAGCCCATCCCTGTAAAGTATCTCCAGTGGAGCAATATAGAGTCTATTGTGGCTGTGGTCTTTTCCTGCCTGGGGATCCTGGTCACCATGTTTGTCACCCTTATCTTTGTGCTCTACAGAGACACCCCTGTTGTCAAGTCCTCCAGCCGTGAGCTCTGCTATATTATCCTGGCTGGCATCTTTCTGGGTTACGTCTGCCCTTTCACTCTTATAGCTAAACCCACCACAACATCCTGCTACCTCCAGCGCCTTCTGGTGGGCCTCTCCTCCGCCATGTGCTATTCCGCCCTTGTGACCAAGACCAACCGCATTGCGCGCATCCTGGCGGGCAGCAAGAAGAAGATCTGTACCCGCAAGCCCCGCTTCATGAGCGCCTGGGCCCAGGTGGTCATTGCCTCCATTCTGATCAGCGTGCAGCTGACATTGGTGATCACACTGATCATCCTGGAGCCCCCCATGCCCATCCTTTCCTACCCCAGCATTAAGGAAGTTTACCTTATCTGCAACACCAGCAACCTGGGCGTCGTGGCTCCTGTGGGCTACAATGGACTCCTCATCATGAGCTGCACATACTATGCCTTCAAGACTCGCAATGTGCCTGCCAATTTCAATGAGGCCAAGTACATTGCATTCACCATGTACACGACTTGCATCATCTGGCTGGCCTTCGTGCCCATCTACTTTGGGAGCAACTACAAGATCATCACTACCTGTTTTGCAGTGAGCCTGAGCGTGACAGTGGCTCTGGGGTGCATGTTCACTCCTAAGATGTACATCATTATAGCCAAGCCTGAGAGGAATGTCCGCAGTGCCTTCACCACCTCAGATGTGGTGCGTATGCATGTCGGGGATGGGAAGGCACCTTGCAAGTCCAACACTTTCCTCAACATATTCCGGAGAAAGAAGCCAGGGGCTGGAAATCCAAAGTAAGTGGATTGACTGAAGGTACACATCTATCTGTGTATGTCCCTCTCTTTGCCATCCTCTTTTGGTTGACTGTAGTCTGCTGAATAGTAAGGTATGTAACAGTTTTTCATCTCAAGTGTAGCAGATAAGGTAGAAATGACCCTTTAGTTCTAAGCCTCAGATGGATATTGACATGTTGCTTATTACCTTCTCTCCTGCACTGAAGGCAGGCCTGTGCACAACTCCTTCTACCACTGGGGCAGGTCAGGCAGTGGCAGAGTAACCAAGCTTCATTTGCAGTTTCTTGCATCTCCCTGTCACATGCCCTGATGTGCAGTTGCTCTGCATTATGTTCAAACTGAAGTGCTACTCTAGCCTTTTAGAAAAGAAATCTCTGTCTGAATGATTGTAAATTGCATGTACTTGACTAAGGCCACCGGAATGTGTGTGAAAGCTGAAACATTAGTTTTAAGGTAGTGTATTGTGACAGTCCTCATGACTGTTATTCTAAAGCACTCTCCATGCTATCCCTGTGCTCTGTTTAATACTCAGCATTATGATTAATACTCTTACTCATCATTCGTGAAAATCTCTCCATGTTCTCAAATTCAGCTTTGGTTTGAAAGTTGCAGAAGTCAACTGATGGTGAAAATGAACTTGCATGCACATCTGTAGAACTCATTATTTTCCTTGCTAATAATTAAGAACAACTCAGATGCAGCAAACAAGGGAGAAAGAACTGTTGCTTCAAACAGCATCTCCCGGTGAAGAGCTGTCTTAAAATTTGCATTCTTTATTATCTTATTGTTTTTTAATCTGTAAAGAAGCACCATAGGGCTAGATATGAACTTAGATTATTTTTGTCCCAATTTAAAAAAATAAAAATAAAAAAGCACCAGTGAAACCTACATTTCTGATCTTCCCTATAGAATTAAAATTCAGTTAATTTCCAGATTTTTGCAATCTGTAGGTTTCTCTGATTCACTCAGGTTGATTTTGATTCAGTTCACATAAGAACCATCTTCATCTGTCCTGGTGATGGAGGTAATACTGTAAAAAAACCCATGCTGTGATCAATTTTGTCTTTATGCTGCTTCAGAATACATCTTTTTTTTTTTTTTTTGCTACACAGGGTGTCAGAAGGGAAGGGAATGGAGACATAAGTGACCCAAATACACAGTTCAGTGAGCCACAGAGGCCACATCAAGGCTGACAACTCCTGAGCTAGACAGAGAGAGAGCAGGGAGTGGCAAGCAGCCCTAGCAGCCACCACCTGCAGGGAGATGGCCAAAACTCTCTGTAGCCTAAGAGCTTGAATTCCATGCGAATGGAAAGATAGGGTCTGATCCACCTTCCTCTGAATCTATGGTAGTTAGATGGGGACTCGGACGTCTGTGAGAGACTAGTGTGGTGTCCCACTGCAGTGTGGTTTCAGGCTAAGAGTGTTGGTTTCTTTAAGTTGATCTTCTTTAAGTCGGTCAGAAAAGAGGGCTTTTGAATATTTTAGGTCATGAGAAACTTAATAACTAATTCTCTGCTCTGCTTGCTCTTCTTCTACCTTTATAAAAAAATAATAATTTAAAAGATCTGAATGTGATACACATAGAATAAAGTTCTTAATATGAGAGAATATTACATCCAGTTCAAAAGTTGAGCTTCTCCCTCATTATTGTCACCTTTAAAACTCAACAGGGCTTATCTGAGCTTTTTAGCAATTTCTTTGTTACATAATTTTAGTACAATTTTCTCAACCTCTCTGTTAAGCCTGTGTGAGGGTTACAAAGCAGAAAAAGCTCTGCAGAGTTTTAAGCTGCTTTTCTAAACTAAAAGCTCAATACCTAGTTAATATGTCTTTTTTTCTCAGGTTAAGCATCCATGTCTTTTATACAGCCAAATTCCCACCTCTGACCTAAACCTCTTGTGCAGTTACTGCATGTTCTTCAACCAAACCAGTGCAGAGGCACCCTGGGATTGCTGATTGAAAAGGACAATGCATCTCTCTGTTCATGGGCTGAACTGAACTGAAAGAAGTTTAATAGACAAACATGAAGCTTTGGAAATAAAGTCACAAGGCAAAACAAAAAGTAATTTCAGGGCTTTGGAGGGTTTTTTAGCTTCTAGCTGAGTCTACTGCAAAGTTTCTGAGGACATTGTGGCAACACAGATAAAAAAGTGAGTCATTGTGGAAATCAAGAAGGAAAAAGTAGAATTTGCTGTGGCCTTTGAAGCACCTAGATAACTCAAATATATAATCAGGTCCCTCCTGAAACAGGACTTAAAGAAATTGGTACATGCTCAACGCGCACAGGAATGACCTCTGGACTGATTTTCAGCTATTTTTTCTGTGGCTTTTTGGTTTTGTTTTGTTTGTTGATGTTTTTGGTTTTGGTTTGGTTTTGGGTGGAGTTCTTTATTAAGTTTGGTTGGTTTGATTTTTTGTTTATTTTAATTCTCTGTCAAAATATGGGATTTATTTGCCATGTTTTTAGTAATTCTAATCCCTGTAAGTATGTTGCTCTGTTTCTAGATTCTTCAATAGACTCTCCCTGTGGCCATATTTTTTTATCAAAAAGTGGCCAGCAGTTCTGCACTCAAAAGATTTCTTTTCTATATGTATTCGTATATTTTCTTGTTATGCCTTCTTCCTCTTCCTAGTTTGCTTTTCTTTTTCTGCTTTTCAATTTTCATCTCTTTTCCTGTCTGCATTGAATGTCTTCTCTGCTTAATCGATTGAATTTCAATTCCAAAACAGAAAAGTGGCATCCATGTAAATTAAATTGGTATGGAGATACAGGGTTAAATTAAATTAGTTTTAAAAATGGAAACCAGTTTACATTTACAAGGGCAAATCAAACTTATATAAGCCTTCATACAGCATTTTCATGCAATGTTGTGCTGTTAGTTTAACTAGTATAGCTCGGGGACTAGAGCAAGCCAAGACTCTCTTTCTTTCTCCTTAAAAAAGTAGAGCAAAAGAATTAACCAGAGAAGTCTATTAACACAGGATCAATTGGTCAATTCAAAACCTTCAGCTGCTTCTGGTGCTGATATAGATGTCAGAAAAGTCATCTTGAAAAAATGTCTGACCCAGCTGTATTGCCAACATAGTTTCAGTGAAAATAACTGTTCTTAGTAACACTGGTCTTCACATAAATAATAAAGCACACTGCCTTTACTGATCTATTGCACTCTGAAGATGGTACACACAGTCTTGAGGATTTGAACTTGCTCTTACTTTGATTGAGTTAAACTACAAGCAATTACAACCAGCATTGTTTTCCATAGAGCTGGTTTGGAATTTTCCAGTGGAATATATGTTTTCCATCAGAAAATTCTGGCCTTTCAAAACGTTTCATAGAGTTGGGCTTTGCTGGTAAGCATTTTCCCTGGGCCAGGGGGACATTCTTTTTTCCCATGGAGGGAGGAAGATATTGGGAAATCATGAGGGAATCTTACCCAAACATGTTAAAGCACTCACTTAGGCTAAGAGCATCTCCTTTATTTCCTTTATAGGTGGATGCTCGATAACTGGATTATGCACTGTCCAGGGCAAGTCTTCTTTCTGTATGTTCTTGTCCAGCAGTATTTTGGAACAGGGAAAAAAGCATTTTAGTGCAATCCCTAGGCAAATACTTAGTATTATTCTGGGAGAGAGCTTGAATCTGGGTCTGAGAGATCCTTCATGTCTTCAGTACCAAGCGACTGTCATTCTTTCCCTCTTGTCAAATGAATTCTTAAATATATATAAAAAATGGAGCAGCTCCATCAGGAGAGATGAAGAAAGAGTGATATCTGCTGCTTGTGTTGAAGCTTTGTGGGGACATTTATTGCTCGTTTGCTGCTTGACGGTATTGCAAGATCCTGGCTGTTATAGGATGATGGCATAGCAGCATATGTTAGGAGAGCCTTTTGCATCTATTTTTTTTTTCCAGATGTGAGATAGAAACTTTTGTGTATGAATCTTGCTGTGATCTTTAGCCTTCTTCTTGGCCACAAAAGTTATTTTGGTCTCTGAGGGTCAATGAGCTTGAAGAGAAGGACACTTTTACAGTGCCTGTACGATTCCTTCCCTGAGGAAGAAATGCTTTCTTCTGTACTACATGAAGAAAAAATAGCCAGTGACTCTTCAGATGCTGATTCTGACAAGGGTTCAGGAAATGCCTTCTGCAGCCACTGCTTCAAAAGGACCCTACACAATGTGCAGGAGACTGAAGTCAGGCCTGCAGCCTGGAGGTCTTTTGTGTTGCTTTTCTGTAGTATGCACAGAGCTCAAATAGAGTTGAGCCACACAGCAAGGCTCACCTCTTCTCTCATGCTTGTTATGGGTTGCAGTAGCATGAGAAGGATCAGTGCAGCAGGAGTGACCACAGGGAGAAAGTTCATTTTGTGTCTTTGGGCAATAAACTCTAGGTCTGGCAGTGATGCTTATCTGCTCCCTCAGTCTTCATATATAAATTATTTTAAATTTATGGTTGAGACCCCAGGTCTGGACACCATTTTAGTGCATTTTGAATCAGAGTAAGTACACATTTAGTTGTCAATATACATTATGTGGCAAAATCTGAGTTAATAGGAAGCCAACTAGCAAGACTCGCTGAATGGCCAAGACTCCACATTAATGCATAGACTACCTGCTTTCCCCTTGTAATTTTAGTATATTTACATTCAATTACTTTTCTTCCAGCTGTCTTCCTTTAGAAATGAATAGCTGATTCAAAGTACTTCCAAACATGCAATTTATCTTTCCCCACATTTCAGCAGTCCATGCCTCTAGACTGCTGTCACAGGAATCCACTCTGAGCAGTGTCCAGGCAGTCACCTGGGCCATGGATCTCTCAAATTTGACTTATTTTCTTCCGATAAAAATTTGCAGACAACCCAACATCCCCTAATAACTTCTTCCTGTGTCCCTTTGTTCTTTCTCCCTCTGTGCTGGCTCTCTACATACAGTTTTTAACCGAGAATCAGGGTTCTCAGTAACCTCTGTTTCTAGTAACACATCTGTTCCCTTAGCATGGCTTAGGGAACCACCTGCTTTTTTGTCTTGCCAGTTATAAAATTATCTCCAGGTATTCTTAAGTTAATGTTTCTCTTTAAACTGACTTGCTGAGTTGCCATTTCATCTTAAGCAAGCTGTACCGACAAGCCATGCTTTTCTGGACTCATTTCCCTTGGCCATTCACAGTCTGCAAAGGCGTTTGGGCTCTTCACCTCCCACAGACACATGGTGAGGGGAATCTTAGCACAAGTGTGTCCTGAAGATTTTGTTTCACTGGTTTTCATTGTGGTGGGAGGAGGCGAATGCACAATGCAGCATGACAAGACTTGGAGCTTCCAGACACAGAGAGCAAATGTTCAGCATGATCTGCTGCAGTTGCTCAAATGTAGATATTTTACAGCCTGTCACTTAATCCAACCTAACAGCCCTGTTGCAGGAATAGGTGCTCGGGGTACTCCATCTTCTCACTTTTAGGTTATTATTCTGTGCAATCAGTATTCTATCTTTGAGCAGGGATTATAGAGGCAAGGAGGGAGGGAGAAAAGTGTGAACAGAAGATGTTAAAGCACTTTTGATGTAAGTAAAACAATGCCTTTAGTCCTGATCTCTGCAGGCTAAAGTAGGAGAAATCAAAACCAATCTATCTCAACCTGGCACAGCCACATGGGGAATATTTCTCTGTCTGGCTGAAATGTATTAAAACTTCTGAAACAAGTAGATTTAGTGGAAAATGCAAGCTGGATTAATAATAACCGGTCACCACCCTCATGTAAAAGAGATATATTAAATCCCATGTTTCAGGACACAAGCCCAATGTGAGAAGTTTTTTCTTTGGTCCTGAAGCATGTAATCTAGCCTGAAGCACACAAGAATTATCTTTAAATGTTTCTTATATAGATTAGCATTCCGTGTAGTGTTATCTCCCTACGGCAGTGCCAAACCAGTATAGAGATGATTGCTGAATCTAATAAGAGATCGTAGACTACCTTGCTTTGCAATTTAGAAAACTGATGCAGTGGGTAAACTTCTCGTGTCTTGCAGTAGTATTGCAGACACAATAAGACAGACCCTAATTTTTACCATTACAGACCTTGGAAAATACCACATTCCAAGAGACTTTCAAGAAGACCCTCAGACCTGCTTTGCCTGCACAGTTATCCTACTGAAGCTTACCCCAGAGGGAAATGGTGTATTATGAAAGAGAATTTTGGAACAGCAGAAAGGATATGAGCTTCTGCCACTGGGAAATTATCCAGAGATTGAAAAAAAAAGAAAATGGCAAAATTGTACAGGACAGATTAGGTTGTTTACTTAAACAATTTGTTGCTATATATCTGATCTCTCCATTAACCTCCAATAAAATGCTGACAACCACACCCTGTTCTTGTGGCTATCTCTGCAGGGGCAGTGGCACCATGGGGCACAAGGTGCTGTGCTGTCCATGGCTTTGAGGCTCCCAGCTACCCCCCAGGGCACGGGGCTCCAAAACCACTAGACATTTGGTTTACCCTTGGATCACACCCCGGGCAACTCATGGAGGAGTCACTTCCTTTGCAGGTTGTTGCAGATATGGCAGCTCTAGAATGGCTCCTGGTGACACTGCTGTCACAGAGAAGGCAGGTGGCACCCTGGCCTGGCCTGATTCATCTTCCTATTGCAGTCCTCCCTGACATTTACCCAGCTTCTGTATTCAGTGTATTCCTTCACTCTTTTCTGAGGTTTTAGTGCCTTTTTGGGAAAGCCTCTTGCAAGTTCACAAAGGATAGCTGAAGGTGTTAATGCCAAACATCTCCCTCTCTCAGTAGCTGGTGTATTTGCTGGCTTTGCTGGGCTGTTTACTAGTCTTAAACCATGAAAGATTTTGCAGACACTGTGCATGTAACAACTCTTACCCAGTTCTCTTGTGGATGTGATGTGAATTTCATATGTTGTAAGAAAATACAACAAACCCAGTCAAGCTGTTCTGTCCTTGTCCATATATTGATTTAAGTGACAGTTACATGGTTCCAAAGAGACTCTTAGAACCAATGTTAAAGAACTGGGAAGAAACACAAAATAACATGGGAGTGTGAAACATAACATTCCAATAATGTGGGATATAATAATGCTCCTCTAGCCCTGCTGCAGAGTTGCCTGTTAAATTTGATCTATGTAATTATATCTAGTATTGTCTTCCATAGCCTTGAATTTGCATTTGATAATGATGCACATATATTGTAGTTATGGCCCATAGACCAAAATCAAAATAATGAATAAGGGATAAAAGATTCTCAGATATCACTTCCACACTTACATTCTTTCTCATTTACAAAAACCCATACTTATTTAAAAACCAGGCATGGCATATGCATGTTATCAAATTATAAACCGACTTGTCTATCTGTGTGTATATGTGCAAAATCACCAGTCTGGTGATAGTGGGTTTTTTTAATCCTTCTAATGAGAAATAAGGGGCATAGCTGCATAAAGCACCGTAAGTTTTTCTTGCAAATTATACCAGCTAAACGGAGTCCCAGCACATGCATAGCTGATCACATGCCATTCCTAAGGTAAGATGAGGAGAAGAAGTGGGCAAAAATACATGCTATGATTGGGATATTTGTGATCAAGCAAAAAATAAAAGGCCTGGCATTTTAATCTCAGTCCTTGAAGGCCAAACAGAGGCTGCCTGAGAATACATTTGGGAGAAATTACTTGGAAAAGCTATGAGGCTCTGCAGCAGCCTCCCAGTAAGAGCAGACGAAATCCAGACAAAATCCAGGTTATACTGAATAAGTTTAGAGGATTCATTGCCTGCACACGGTGCTCCCATCCAGGCTTCTGCTTCTTTATCACCAGTCAGAGCCACATTTAATGTGCATGGTCTCTTTAGATGAGAGGGCTGTTGTGTAAGGTTCTGTGCAATTTCCTCCCTTTCTCAGAAGTTCCCAGTCTATGGCAGTTTTTATGGCCACTGTCTTTTTAAGGGTGGTGGCAACTTAGTTCTCCCAGGAGATTTTGACAGGACATATATCTAAGGCATGGTGTCTGAGTCCAGCCTGGTTCTTGCCAAAAGACTGCTGGAGAACTTCACTTCACTACTCGTTCTCTTGTTTTGAAGTTCCCAAGATGCTGAATCACAAAATGTTTTTCTGCTTGGGGGCACTGCTGTAGCACTAGGCAGCTCTGTTTAATGAATCTCAATACTTAAGCACAATGACAAAAAGATACACATGTCAGAAGGAAGCTTTGCAGTTATGTGCCATAATCTCTGCTTCCTGACTGAGGGTAAGCAAAGGCAGGACTGCAGAAACCCTGGGTAAAGCTAGTATCTTTCTTGGCATAAACCACAGGAATAAGGACACCACTTGTAATTTAATTTCTTGCTTGACTGGATCACTTATTACATTTCCTTGTATTTTGGTATTTGTATACATTATTCATATCCAGTTAGGATGCTGCAAAAGTGCACCAACTCAACAATGAGTGATAAAAACAATTCCGTTCCCATGTAGGAATGAGCAAGTGGTGTTTATCTGCTTAGCACCACACTCTCACATTATTTTGGTTACAATTGTCTCTGGGAGAAAAATAAGGAAGGAAACTTCACCTTTAAAACATGTCAGATACATAAATAGGTGTTGAAGGTATACATTCATAGATGTTACATCCAGTTAAGCAGCTAAAATCCTGGATATTTCTCCATATTACATATAGGAATCAGATTCCAACTCTCATATGCACACCCTTCGGAAGAAAAATGATCCCCAAACCCATGTTGTGTGTGAGTGGTGCTCTGAAATATAAAATGGAAACGGATTAAAGAACTAAAATACACGTCTTCTAGAGGTCACTTTAACATTTTTTAAAGTCAAGAATGCAATTTACCTCCTTTCTATTCTCAAAGTGTGATGTTTTAGCCCATGCCACTGTTGCTCACCTCATCTCAGCAGAAACAAAGAGAGGTGTGACATTTCACAAACACGTGATAATTCATGTAAAAATACTTGCTAGAATAAACATGCAGGGTGTTCTGCAAGCATTTATTCTGCAGAGGTCTCTGAGCCACCTTGTGATTTCATACATCCTTGAGCTAATTTAGGGGTGAAAAAATTTCAGTACTGAAGGATATCATGTGGATCTCTGATATTCTCTATATAAGAACAAGACTATAAAACAGCACAAGTATTATACACATCTATGTACAGTTAATACCAGAGTTTGTTTTTTCCCTCAAATTGAGGGATCATGGAAAAATACTTTTGATTAATCCCAACAATTCAATACCAAGTTACTTATGTGAAATGCAGAACTACTGCTTATTTCTTAAATCCTTTTTCTTAGGGACACATAAGAGGAACATAAGAGCCCAAGAAGGGGACAATACTTGCATGTCTTCTCTTTCATTGATGTGAAAGACATTTGGCATTCTGGCTTGTCCACCAAGTTTATCTCTTCTTGTGATGAGCTCTCTCCTTCGTTCAGGGATGCTTCACAAAACAAAACACACTTCACACGTTACTATCACATGCTGACAAAGCATCTGATTTTTAGCCATAATTCACAAATGAATCCTATCCCCAGAAAGAGAAGATCGTCTGTCTCTGTTAAGGAAATGTAGGGGGGTTTGTTTCTACACTCTCTTAGAAATTAAATCTGCAGATTCAGATACATTCATTTACAAATACCTGTATATGGATATGATGGATATGGCAAAGCAAAGTCTAACTTCTGGTGGACCACTCAGTCCAAAATCTGGATGTAGTCTTTGCTAAACATCTGTCCCTCAGGCACATGTAATGGAGCAACTTGCTTTCTTATATTTTTGTTCTTGGGGATTTAATAGTTTGTAAAGCAAAGAGTGAGGAATTTAAAAATCTCTTTTTTGGCTTTCTGCTTGACTTTTTTTTTTTTTTTTTTTTTTTTTCTTTTTTGGCCCGATCTTTTTTTTATTTTTTTTTTTTTTTTTTTTTTGTAGCTAGTATGGCACGATCCTTTTTTCACTTATCTTCTGATTCTGTTTTTCCTCTGTCCCAGATGCACTAAAAACTACTCACATCCAGAGCAGAGATCTAACCACATTCCCCTCTGTTCTCTGTGTTCTTACCTCTGTGCCTTAAGGACTCTGAATGGGCAAATTCTTCAGATTGTCAGATCTTTTTTAGGGTTTTCAGACCAAGGTATATCTGTAGAATAGACTCCACCACACAGAAGACACACTGTCAAAGACTCACTAATAAACATGGCCGGCATGAGAAGCTAGGTTCTCTGCTGTGCCAAAGGACTCTAAGAAATCACTTTAAGCGTGGGTTGAAAGTATATTGTATCAATATAACATCTGCCTCCACATTAAATTTGTTAGAGACTATTTAATTCTGAAATAACAAATCAACTAATTCTTCAGAGCATATATGTGCTCTGGCATTCAGCCTCCCCTACCTGACAAGCATAGGTTGAAAGTCATTATCACTGTAAAAAATAAACAACTGCGCAGGCTGAAAGTAATCACACAATTTGTCCCTTTAAAGCCCATTTGACAACTAAAAACTCCAGGTTTCTTGTTAGTTCATGATAGATAATTTACCATTTCTAGTTTACTGTTTCAGTTTATCTCTTAAGCTGTTTCCCCTTCTCTGCTCTCTGTGGTTCTTCTTTTGTGGTGTGCAGGATGTGGCTTTTTTCCACTCTATAAAGTTAACTTTGCAGAGAGGAAAAAAGAAAAGAAAATTAATTACTGTCTGCTGGATTTCTTGAGCCAGATATCAAAGTCAGAAAAACACTAACATCAGCACCAGATAAACTGTCCCTGATGCCCGTGGTTTGGGCAACAGGGGTGACAGTTGTCCCTTTTAGCAGCAAATTATTAGTTTAGCACAGCTGTGCTGCAGCACTACAGCCAGAGATGTCAAAGCTGATCATAAACTCTGTCAATACAAGTGCCCCTTGATCTGATTACAGCAAATCCGCAGTAGTAGATTGTTTGCTGGTATTCGCAATTTCAGTCTGATCAGGCCCAGAGAATCACAGGTTCAGTTTAAATAACCATCAACAAGCCACCTTTTAGTTAGTACATCCTCCTTCTCTGTACCCAACACTATCAATCTTTCCTCATCCTTGGTGTATTAAAGCTAAGAATCTTCACATTTTCTTACTTTGAGTTCTTGTTAGTCTTCCTCTCTACTTGAATGGATTTTTTTTTTTAATGTTATCTTCTGTCCATTTATTTTCCTGGCAACTCAAATCTTCAGGTGGTTCCATTCAGCCTGTTTTGGCTGGCTTACAAGCCTTACATTCCCAGAGAAAGGATTGTCTGGAAACTGGGACTTACTTCACATAACTCATTTTTTTGCATCTCAAAGCCCCACAGCCAAGTCAACTAACCAGATAGCCAACAAGCCCAGGAAACAACCAATCAAACCACAGAAAGCAAATCCCATAGTCTGTGGAAACCCCTACAGAGGGATTATCTACCTCAAGCAGACTGACAAGGGCTGACAGGGAGCTGTGCCTGAAAGCCCAGCCGCAGCAGCGCAGACAACAGCAGAAAGTGGCCAGTGTGCAGATGAGGCGTGCGGGTGGCATTAGCCCCGCTGAGCTGTGGGCTCCCATGCCCAGCTGTTAGCTTCGTTCCTGGGCTCACCGGGGTGGAGTGCAGAATTGCATGGGTGTGCAGTCGGAGCTCATGCACCTGGGCAGTACAGGCTCTGGAGGAGCACAAAGTGTGGCTCCAGGCATCTCTGTGCTCTCCAGTCAGTGAGCAGTCCTTCCTCCTTCACTTTCCCATATCCTCTGAAACATAAGGCTATACACGTTTCTTACTCCTTAGTGTTATATAAGTTATCTCAAAAATCTCTCCTGCCACCATCCCAGACAGCCAGGAGATTTTCCAGGAGCTACTTGGGGCTATCATAGCCTGTAAATCCACAAATCCTTTAAGCTGCCCTAAGCCAGAACTGACACTCAAAGCCTTCCTTTATCCCATGCCATCACTTTGCCTATGCAGGGACAAGAATCTGGACAGCCATGCTGTGAACTCTAATTGGGAAATAAGAGAGTTTTTTCCTCCTTTCTTTTTCTGGCATGCTTGTGACCCAGATAAGTTGTCCCTGTCATTCCCTGCCAGATGATTGAATAATTGCACCAAGGGTTGTACTGACACAGAGGGGAAGGTGGAGCAGCAGAAGGGAGAAACTGGGGAGGGTCAGAGCACTCCCTCCAGCACACAGCTGGCTCCTGCTGCCCTGGGGTGACCTCAAGCACACACAGCCTTTGCTCCATGTTCACTATCCAGCTCAGTGCCAAGTCTTTCTGGGCATCCTTCTGGTATTATGTTCTCCTTGGTGGCCTTGACCCTTCTGTCCTCTTCACCAGATGCTCACACCTTGACAGAAACTGTTTGCTATGAAATCCCTCCTGCTTCTTAGTCCTCTGTGGGTGATAATTATCTATATGCCTCACTCTGCTGGGCGAGGGTGAATAACCCTATAGACTCCTTTCTACTTGTACTGCTTTTTGCACCACAACTCTTAACTTCTCTCCAAAACTTGTCACTGTGCCATTGATTAGCATAATTAATTTAAAACCCAGAGCAATTATTTCCAGGCATGACTTAGACTGGAATTCAGGACTTGTGTTTTAAAAATTAATTTGTACCAAGAATCTATCCGTCTTCCCAACTTCGTCTATTGCCTTAGAAATCTTCTATTAGGTCCTAGGTCATACAAAAGGCATTGGAAACTCAGCTCCTCCTCCTGCAGGAAAAGGACATGGCCGTGCTTCATTTTATGTAGATATCTTTTCATCCAGCCATGAGAACTGTACATAAAATCTGGCCTTCCAAGGACACAAATATCTGAAGAGAAACATGCTCCTCCCTAGGAAGATGCTTGAACTGGAGAGGCATGAGGATTTGGGATGAGAGTTTAGTTGAACACTTTAGTGGTCTGGTTCTGCACTTGAGGTTTGTTTACCTTCCCAGTCACCTTGCAGACTGCTCGTGCACTGAGGAGGTGAAATGCAGGCCAGAAAGTTTGTGGTGTTGCTGAGATATTCCTTGGGAATGCAGAGGACAGCCAGTCTGAGTGTTGGAGCAGGAATTGCTCTTGAATGCAAGGCAGTGTGCCAAGGTCACATGGTACAAGGCTTCTCCTTTCCTGTACTAAAGCTAGGGGTTATATATAAGTTCTTAAAAATGAGGAATTCAGTCAGGGCTATCACTTAACTTCCCTTGAATATCCTCCCCACTTTACTTTCTTCCTAATGTTATCGATGGCCAGTTGCTTCAAATGAGATTGTACAAATTCTGGTGATATGCTATTCTGTACTTTTTTCATGTGGGGAATGTGAAAGATCTTTTTACAGCTTGGAGTACATCTAGTAAGGAAGATCTCTGACCATGACTTCAAATGATAAGTAGCACAGTGTACTGCATCCTAGTTTTCTTGGGCACCAGATAGACTGATTCAGTTTTTGTCTGTTTTGGGAGTCTGATTGAGCAGAGAGAATAATTCCAGAGCAGAAGGTGAATGTTTCTAGTCTCACAGCTGTTCAGATATAAAACATTGCAGATAGCAATTTGTACTTCCTATAATCCTGACACAGCCGTTCGCCTCATGGGATGATTCATTTACACTTAAGAGGAAAAATGGTGGCAAGAGTGACTCTTCCCTCAAATCTTTTATGTTCCTCACTGCAAATTTCAACAGGCTTGTTACCTACCCTGTTCTGAATGACTAGCCAGAAGCATTTTTCTGCTTCAAAGAACATAAAGTAAAGCAATTAAGCCACTTCTTTCAGGAACCCTCTGCACTGCCACCCTGCTTCCTCTGCCAGACTCCCTGTTATTGCACCCAGGGGTTCCTTATAAAGCAACTCAGACACTTTCATGATGGTGTGCCAGGTCCCTGTTCAAATGCAAAGAAGATCCATACTGCCTCTGGGCTCAGGATACAAATAACTACTCAGCAGGATTTACCCTTGAGAAGACTGACCCCAAAATGACTCATTAATCCTCATATTGTAAAGATGGGCAGAGTATCTAATGTTTTATAACCAGAGAAAAGTATGTGAAGTGCCATTACTGCCTGCAAGGCTAGGAGAAGTAAGCAGGGATACTTTGTCATCATTAAAACTGAAAGACAAAAAAGAAAGGTAGAGAGATCTGGGCATAATTTTGAATCCCAGCTCTGCAGTATTAGCACACACTACCACAAAGATAAAAGAAAGTCTACAAGAATACTTCATATTCAATGCATCAAAACTGTTTATTATTATTTATACCGGTGACATTGATTTGATAATTGGAAAATAATTCACTAAAATACAATCAACACATGCACAACATTTCCCATACTATAAATCTAAATTTCACGATAAATTCAAATCCATGAACTGAAGAATGAACCCTGAGATTTTGGTGATTTCTGTTGTTTATGTGCTCTGCATCATCACGTGGGGATCACCCTAGAACTTGATCAAAAGGCAGACCCTGCTTTGATGGAGCTTTGCAGCATTTTAACAACAACCTCCTCCACAATGCAAACCTGGCCAGGCAGCTTGCATACTCTATTAACTGTAATGTCTGTGTCTGATTTTGGCTGTGGAGCACAACTGCAGTCACAGTAACAGAGGAGTTTGCTGTATTTTGAACATGTTTTGAGGCATTTTGAACTGCTTGAGGAAGCAGGCTTCTTTCTTCATTTCACTTAGGAGGATTTCATAACAAGACTACAAATCAAAGCTTGGAGAGCAAAATGCTCTGAACTCACTACAGGGGTATATATGGAAAAGAAGAAATACAAAAGAAGTGCAGCTAAGTAAGCCATAAATGACAGCAAACAGCAGCCGCTGGAGAATGTTGGCTGCCAAAGCCTGTTAATGCAGAAAGATCCAGGTTCCAAGCAGTGCCCTGAAACAAGTCTTCCACCTTTTCCTAAACAGGGCTGTCTGTGGCTATATGCCCTCCATTGAGTGTACAGCACTGCATGTGTGGGAAATACATTTAGCTCTGGGTTTTTCTCTCAGATAATCCACTGCATGTTACTACTTGTTTTCTGTGACTGAATGAAAAGCACAGGAAGTAGAAAGCTCTTATTCTCTCAACTGACTAAGAAAACTGGAAGACGGTAGAAATGCTGAATATTCTGTCTAATCAGAAGCCCAGTAATCCCTGTAACTTTAATAGGGTGGATGAGAGAACATGGTAGCTAAGTTCCTAGCCATGATGACTTTTAAATTTTCAAATCTTAGTGATCTCATTACACCTGGTAAGGAATTTAATTTTTCTAGAGGTTTCAAAATAATCAGGTTGGCAAAATTGCTCAGCTTATTGGTGTTTTTTTCATAATAGTTCAGAAGTCATCTAAAGGCATCTACCGCTCCCAAATGGTATGCATGTGTTCCATGTTCATCATGCTCTGCTCCTGTGCTTTAGTATGTGATGAGAGGAATGGCTTAACGGGCTCATGTACTGAGTACGTAGTACATGCACACACCATCCATGAGTCTGTCCTTTTGAGGTACATGGAAGTCTGGCAAGCATGCTCTATGACTGTTTGATGGGGAGAAATGCTGAATTTCAATTTGCATTTTATTTGCAATACAATGATGGTTTTATTATTTTTTTTTCAGAAATTCAGTGATACATTCCATGGGCAAAAATACCTGAGATTTTGTCAAAGTACACATGTGTGTGTATATTATTTTTATTGATGCTGGGGAAGACAAATGAGAATTATCATCTGCTTGACAGGGCAAGGAAAGAAAGAAAAATGAAGTGGAAATCATCCTATATTAACAGCCTAAACGGCAATCTGCAATTTTGTGTTGAATTACCATTGCAGATAGAGTACTTAGGAGACTATTTATTTTGTGTCTACCATATAAGCCCAATGCTTCCTTTAAAAAAAAAGAAGCACAGCAGTGAAATCACATATAATGAAAGCTAGTACTATTCAGCCAGAGCTCCAAAAGTAAAACAAAAATTTAGAAAAGCAGATTAGGGGAAAAAGAGACAAAGGAAAAAGTAGCAGCTGAGTATATTAAAAACTCCACCAGCCAAAACTTTTGGTGATGCTTTTGTAAATAAGATGTGAAGGGCAGATGCTCTTTTTTTCATCTTTTCATCCTATGTGGAGGATACCGGGGCGAAGTTCTTCTGACAGCTAGATGCACAGCAGCCCTTGCCATCTGGTATGTAAAGTGCATCAAGGCTCAGCACAGGAAGCAGAATGAACATCATGAATATCTATTTTAAACAGTATTGTGCTGGAGCCAAGGAGAAATCTATGTGGAAGTTGAGGTGACAAGAGGATAAAAGATGGCAAAGCCCATAGACATAGGTCAGGGACAGGCACCTATTGAGTGGTATAGCCACCATGTGTGCACATATGTATAGCCACTCACTGGGTGTCTTTTTCTTTTCAATCTTCAGGAAGAGGCAGCCAGAGTTCTCGCCCACCAGCCAGTGTCCGTCGGCACATGTGCAGCTTTGAAAAATCCCTGCAGTGAATGTGTAAGAGAAGCTGCATGACAAAGAGTGGTTTTACCCCTTGCTTTCTTTTTCTCATTGGTTTATCATATCTAATGATGAGACAAGTGTGGTGCATGCCATTAAAGATGGGAAATTTGCTTATGTCCCCTTGTTTCACACAATACTTTAAATATTGTGCAATGTGATGAAGAGGACACAGAATAATTTTTTTGCAGCTTTTACTTTTTTTTTTTAAATGCCTACAACTTTGCAAATATGTCCTCTTTTTTGTACTAATTTAATCTTCTTTTTCCATTTAGCCAACATTTTTCTCCTTTTTATAGTTTTGCATAGAGATGACATTATCCTGTGTTCTTTACATGGCGGGACACCTTTGCTGTGGATAGCTCTTGCTAACCTGTGCTTATTAGCAAACTGTGGCTGCAGACCCAACTGAGGGAACACAAAACACTTGTTTGGTGGGATTTCCAGAAAACAGGGAAATCACAAGAAAGGCATGTGTAAATAAAACCAGCAGGATTTGGAGTAGGAGCAAACAGCATCTCAAAATAATAGCAGTGAATCTTTTTTCTGTTGTAATTTCTGAAAGATGTTCAGATTCTGCATAGTTCTACATTTAGCAAACAGTAGCGAAGTTCAGCTCTTCAGAAGCAAAGAAGAGAAAATACTGCCCTCTCTGAGCAAACACAAACACGGTAGAGAAAACAAGCAAACTGTTGCAAAAACGGAAAGGCTTCACCCCATTTCTTCTAGATCTGTGCTCATTTCCATCTGATAAGCAGCAGATGTGAAACAGTCTTGCTCCCTGCCCCAGGGAAGACTGTGCAGTGACTCAGTGGAAAGATGCTTGTGATCCACTGACACAGCATTTTGGGCATGCTGCTTGCTGCAACCAGAGAAGCTGTTGCACTGTGTATGTCTCTGAGAGTCTATGCAATTTGTGGGCATGTAGCAATGATGTAAATTCAATCTAACATCCCCTCTGATTTGCAGATCAGAAGAAATCCACAAAATGCATCATACATTTGGAGCAGTCATGATGGCTTTACAGGGCTTTTGCAGCAACCAGATTTGGTACCCTGAGAGGCAGACTGTATACAGGCAGTGTAAGGAGCAGTACAAACTATTTGTTTCTCTCTTCTAGTCAGAACGATATGTGCCTCTTTTCTGAACTGGAACAAGTGCTGCAGATTCTCAGGGTACAGATCACCAATTGTCCATCTGGAAATTCAAAGGAGCGTACTATTAGGAGGCATAATATTAGGCATACTATTAGGAGGCAAAAGCAGATGCAACAACAGATTCTATTCAAAAAAGCATGGGTACAAGCTGTGAAACTCCTGAGCACAGGGAAAGCTGAACCTCCTGCTTTCTGCATGACCACTCTTGGGATTATTTTTTTTCAGTTTGAAAAAAAAAAAATGCTTATCCACATGACTCCTGAGAAACACCTCTGGTGAGACTCCAACCTGTCAATGGGTCTGCAAGTGCTTGTGGTAGCTGCCCAGATAAGAACAGCTTCAAGAAGCAGGAGAGATCTGCTGAGCATGAAGTTTGCTATTTTGGCTTCTCTGCCTGTCCCTGCCCCTCAGGCTTCTCTCTCCCTCCAGCCAGGGCTGCAGTGTTCAGAGGCCTGGGAGCATTGCACTGTGGCTCAGGGAAGGGCACGTCCTCCATCAGCAACCTGAGCTCGCTGTGGCCATATAGCCCAGTCTGAGCAGTAGACAGTTGTTCATCATATCACCAACTGCCCATCACCACCACCTGGTCTCAAGTCTCAGTCTCATTCACCAGAACTCCAGCAGTTTGTAAGTCCAGATTTTCCTTAGGAGGCCCTCTTTCACTACCCCAACATGCTAGAAATCACCATGTGTGCTATGGTTTCCCTCAGCTCCCACCTACAAACAAGTAGAAGTAGACTCTTGAAACTATCTTGTGTTTTGATGCATATAATACTTAGCATCATTTTTTTCATTAATGTTCATCTCCATTCTCCATACAGTGCTGGAGATGGTTAGAAATGCAGAATCATCAAAATATATACTCATAAAATTTTATTATCATATTAAAAAACCCCAGAAGCATCAGCTTGGAGTTTCAGGGCTCTTTTCTTCTGAAGCTGCACATTCGTTACCATGGAAACTTTCGGGTACACCCAAAAAACCCACAAGCTTTACAGGCTGCTCTATCTACTGCAGCTGTACATTATAAAGAAGAGGCCTCCTGACTAAGCTTCCTGTGGCAACTTGGCTAAGTTTGCCACAGGGTTAAGCACTCAAAATGCTGGCATGTTAAGGCAAGTCTGATGGCTCTTTAAGCCTCGTTTAAACCTTTCAGAATTTATTTTATTCTCAAGTTTACCAGAGAATCTGACAAGTTATTGTGGAAGAAGGACCTCATTGACTGCTAACCCTGCAAGTGTTGCACATTTTTTGGCAGGAAATATCCAGGGCAACAGGCTTTTCTGTTTATTAAGAATTACTCCTTCTCTGATACAGCTATTGACTAGGAAATATTCTGGATGTGCAGTACAATTTGGCCCTTTTTAGCTTCATTTAGGGGTCGCAGTTAGGTATCTCTATGCCATGAGAACTACCTTTCAGCCTTGGTGCTAATGCCTCTGAGATAATTGAAAAAAGCCAGAATATATTCAGATGCTTTAGTTTTATCTCATGCACTCTATCCTATGTCCCCAGTGGTTTTTTTACTGGTGTTCACTATACAACTTACAGCTTGTCAATATCTTTTTGGTAAAAAACATGGTGGCTCAAATAATTTTCCAGCAGAACCACAGAGGATTACAGAAAGCAAGGAAAAACCTCCAACTGTCTTAATTACTATTAAAATGCATTCATAGGAAGACCTCCTGATTTCTGCACCATGGTGTGGTGCTTTTGAGTGGGGAATACAGAATTCATGGGTAATTTTTGTGGTTTTATTTTATTCAAAGTTCATTAATTAGCGTTTCTTATTCAACAGCAGCTCCATGGCATTTCTTTTGATGTAATGGTTTTTGAGGGTTGTATCTTCACAGCCTCCCAGTCCTACAGACTATTTTGCCTTAGTTGCACCCACCTACACTTTTTGTAAATGAGTTTAATTCCAGCATTTTCTTTGTATGTTCCTAAGCTTTCCAGGTTCCTTTGCACAAAACATTGTACTTTCCAGTTTTCAGGTTCTGTGCTCCCTTCAGAGCCTGTAAAAATAAATACTTCAGCTCAGGCATTGGCATTGGCTGCACTGTCATATACATTTATTTAAATTTGCAGCATGAAACACACCTTCAGATAACACAAATGTGCTTCTCTGTTGATAACAGAGGATCTGTGATGATTTACACCATGTTTTCCCATGCATTAACTTTATTATCCTTAAAAAATTACAAAAATGATTCCATAGGATGAATTCATTCTCAATATTCAATGGGGTTTACTTATTAATAAGAATAAAATAAATTCAAAGGCTATTCACTGCTAAGAGCACTTTTTAATTTCACTTTGATTTTCAGGCTTCTCATCTTCATTTCTTGAACACTGGATGAATTTTCTTGCTGTTTCTGACAAATTGTTATTATCCTTAACTTTGTATTATCTATTAGATTGTTTTCTCAAAGCAACACTTTAGTTGTTATTTGATAATTTTTTTCCAAATACCTAATGAACACACAGATGAAGCAAATTTTTTCACTAATATTGGATGACTGAAATGTGACAGAGCTTCTGTATTTCAAATGAAACTACAAATTTCTAGTAATTTCCAATAATTTCCAGTAATGATAATTAGTAGTCAGACCTTCATACACATTATCAGTGTATTATTCTCACACCTCTGTTGAGCTAGGTAGGTTAGATCTGTGATACATGCTGAAGTTGTGGGACTTCAACTACACTGAAGCAATGCACTGACAATTTCTCTCACCATCCCCTCATACCACCCAAATTCACAGCTGTACAAAAGCACCTGTGTCCATGAAAATTATTAAGTCTCAAAGTGAATAAATCTACTTATTTTGGGATATTTGGCTATATATGAGCTGCTGGATTTGGAAGTAATTCCCTACCCCTAGGGCCAGGTATGAGCCTAACAGCAGCCCACTTCTGTGGTAGCACAAACATAAAGTGAGTGACCCCACTCCTGGTTCCAGCTTTCCCCATCTGGGTGACCAGAGCAGATAGGTGAGGGGGGGTGCCAACCTCTGATCCTGCCCAAGGGTCTGATCCCAACCTGGAGACCATGTGGATGGAAACCAGGATCTCATCACTGAGTACTCAGCCCTGGTATAGCTACTGCATCCACATTACAGACTGTATAATATTAAGATTTCCATTTAAAAAAGAGGAAAATAGCCCAATTATCAATAGGGTCAATATACATTAGAAAGTCTATGTGTAACTCAGATAGAGTAATACGTAACTTCTGCATTAGAGTATATGTAGAGTAACTTATGAAGGAAATTATTATGTTACATTTATTTTACATAAACCAGTGGCTAGACAGAGAGTTAGAAAGGCAGCTCTGGACTTGAGCTCATTCAGAACACCTCTAAGTATCATCAGGTTCTGCCCTGGCAAGACAGTGTGACAGCATTATGTTTTCCTATATTTTGTGTGTCAGTGTTCATCATACATTTAAAGCGGCGCTCTAATTTACATAGAATATTGTGTCCAATTTTGTCCAAAACCACAAAAGCGGGGGGGTGGTGGAGGGAAGGGGAAAGGAGGGGAGTAACAAGGAAAAGTTAGTTAAGTAGTTTAAATTTCCAGAAACACAAGTGTGTGGTTAAATGTTGCTCTAATTATACAGCACTAACAAAAGCATTGGAGCTGTGCCATGAGAGCAGTTTTAAGTTCCTCTTGTCACCAAGATGGAGCTTATAGTGTAAAGGAGCTAAGGCTGGAATTGGTTTTTGATTCTTTTTTTCATTTATGTAATTATATGAGGCAAAAATCCTGAGCATACACCAGATAGGGACTATGGTTGATGATGGCTCCTTCATTCCTGAGAAAGTGCAGAGAAGTGTTACCAACCAGGTTTAAGAGATGAATCCCCAGAACTAGTATTCTGGAAGTTAGGCTTGCAGGAACACGCAGACCAGCATGGCTTGCTTTGCTAATGAGTATCAGGGCTGGCTGTGGCAGCTCTGAGAGGAGCAGCTGCTCAGTGCAGGGAGATATCACTACCCTGCATTAAAATCTGCTCACTCCCTTAATCAAGTTTCATGCCCCAGTGGCCTTACTGAAATGCAAACAATAATGGAAGAGACCTTGGAGATACCATCAAAGAACCTGTAGCATGCTGCAGTGCAGGTATTAGCCTTAAATTTTAGGTTTGTTAGCTTAGGCCCTGGGAACCGTGAGGCAGCAGTGGGACAGAGCTTTAGTCAGGTTCATTACCACTTAACGTGAGTGCAGGGTTGGTGGAAGTTTGTAGTTTACTGACTGCCTCTCTGTGGGCAGGGCAGAAATTCCTCCACTGGCTTCCCTAGGATGGCATCCATCAGCAAGTGCTGTGTGGGGATGAAAAAGGTTTTGTCTAATGCACAGCTTTTGAACAGGACATTTGTTTTTGCTCTGTGTCCCACAGCCTCCAAAGGCTAGTTATCTCTGTGTCAGTGCTCAGGGACAGCTCTGCATGTGCTGTGCTCCATTGACAGCTCTCAGTGGCTATAGCTGGGCTCTCTGAAGGGAGGAGCAGCATTTGGTGACTGGGCAGTACCTGACACTGACCTCCTCTGGTTGCTGGTAAGATAGGTCGGGGTTTGTTTCAGACTTATATTTTCCTAACAAAGTTGATAGGCTACTCAGTTTGCATTTTGTGTTAATTCCTAAAATTTTATGGCATAGAAGGGACTGCCAGGTTATCCCAGTGCTTCCTACTGGTTGTGGCATTTCAGTTACTACAGTGACTAAAAGGAGGTAGATTGGGCCAAAGCATTGGGCTGGCAATGAAAGACAGGTTACATTTATTATTTCTTCTATAACCTCTTCCTCTGGTTAATCGCCATTGTTGCTTTAAAAAAACCAAACAGCCTTCTATATTTAATCTGTGCTCTGTGTCTTGTCTAACACCACAAGTGCCTGAAATGACTGTATCACTCATCTCAGCAAGCTTAAGATTCTTCCTCACCTCATGGCCACTTGGAGAAGATATCAGACCACCACCCTGGCATCCTGAAAGAATAAAACAGAATCAAGGAGTGTCCCTTCCTGTTTTAACAGAAGGGGCTCTTTCTCAAGCATTAATGGGACAATAATTTTTCACCTCAGAAGCATCCAGCCTCTGAGATGTGAGGAAACCTCTATCCAATATCTAAAGTAAGGCATCTTCAGAATCCTGCAGTATGGAGAGGAACCAACTGTTGTGGAGTACTCAGACTTGACACTGCTTCAAGGAAGCCAGCAAGGCCTGATCCTCCAGGAACTGGCAAGAGCAGGACTCTGTTCTTGGCCTGAAACTGGACTTGGGTCTGGGGAACTCCTGGTCACATGGAAGAGCCAGATTTTGAGCATCTGGAGATACTTAACAAGAAACAGTGAGCTGTCTAACAAGTTACAGGCATGTTCTACTGTTGGGCAGGCATTTTGAACCATTTTTAAGTGGCTATTTTGAGCCATAGTCTCAGACTTGGGTGCATCAGTTCTTTTAAAGAATTTCAGCAAGTAACTATTAGGATCTGAGGTTGTTTTTCATCTTGTTTAGTGTCTATAAGAAAGAAAGAAAAAGAAAGAAAGAAAGAAAGAAAGAAAGAAAGAAAGAAAGAAAGAAAGAAAGAAAGAAAGCTGAAAGTGCCTGAGTCATGCAGAGAGTATGTTATAAAGATCAATGCATATATAAGAAGCAAAATTTTGAATTACCAAAAATAGTAAAACCTCTGCTCATGAAACTAATAAAAACTAACAAAAAATATATTTACTTCTATTTCCTCCAAAATACAAAATGCATACATAAAGCTGTGGTCAAAATTGAGAAAAAGCATGTAAATTCGAAGTATGTTCTTGACTATAAGCAACAGAAAACCCACCCTATGTGCTGATAGGATATCCGGGAATCTGCCTGAACATGTAGACTAGATGATTTGGAGAAATAGTACTTGGAGTGTTATACTGGATATATGCAAGTAAAAACCATAAGATCCCTTGAGACTCCATGAAGTTTACTTCTATGCAGAAAAAAGGACAGAGTTAGAAAAGATGAATAAACACATCCTATTGAGAAAATGAAGAAAACACCACTTGTTGCCATCTAGTTGCTGTGCAATTGAACATCAGGTTTTCAATACCACAACCGCGATCTGGTTTGGTGCCCTCTCTTGCCTTTGTATGGAAAACCTTCCCTTCTCCCATTATCCCAGACAGATTATTTTGATCTTGACCTTCTCCAATGGATGTTTCCTTCAAAAGAGGAGATGACAGTCACTTAGCAAATGGTGACCATGCAGTCAGGATTGTCATTGTTGCTTTGCACAAGTGAGAAGACTCCTTCTCTTGCTGAGACTCAGCTCAGGTCTGAGCTTTTGCAGACCCATCTTTGCTTTTTGTTTAAATGTCAGTTAATTATATTCAAGATGGCTGCTCTTTGTTCCAGCATAACAAGTGCTTTTCTTGCATATTAGTGACGATTTCTGCCTGAATGTGTCAAACTCGGTATGACCCCCACACCACCCATCTAGCAAGACAGAGCCCAGGTATTTCTATGACAGTCTTGGGACTCCATCTCAAAATGTGACTCATTAACAGGCTAGTAGTCCTTGGACATAGCAAGAAGAGAAAGTAGAGGGAAAGAGCTGGAACAATAATCTGAGGCGAATAATCCTTGGGTTTTGTTAAATGGACCCCACAGAGTGCCATTGCAGCCCTAAAGCTCTTTGTCATGAGGCCATTGGAGCCACGAGCAGTAAGGTCTGGCAAGCAAAGGCAAGGTATGTCAGCAGCACCAGCTCTCCCCAAGGAGAAAAATCCTGATGAAATTATTCGCTCACATTTGGACGTTGCAGTCTCAGCACAGTTTAAGCACGGCCATTGACTTGAAACTATGGAGAGTGCTACAGAAGAAAGAAGCAAGAGAGAGGGAAATGAACTAAATAGGAACAAGACTTGAAGACAGAGGTAGTGAGTTCCTTAAAATATCTGTGCTTGCCTTTGATGTAAAATACAAAATCTTGGAAATAAAATGAGAGAGAGAAAAAACAGATGGTGTGAGGAGGGATTCAAAAGTGAGGCGATGACGAACTAAATATGAAGAAATAAATGATGCAGAAGTGGACTTAGCATAAAAGGCAGCAGATAATTGTAATATTTTTTCAGAGAAACCCTTTGCAGTATTTGTAAGCTACACCATCAGCAAAATACAAGAGCACTTGACGTATTTTCTTCTCTACAAGAAGAGACTTGTTTTGAAGTTAAAGTAGACCAAATGTATTTCTGTGTGAAGGGTTTGCAGTACTTGGCATGTTAAACATTACTTTAAAAATCTTTCACATCCAAGAGTTACACACGTTTGCTTATCTTTATATCACTTAAAAAAAATAGTTGGACCGTAGCTCTTTTGATCAAAACAGAAATTCTTCTAAACGTTCATTCTTATCTTTTTATTGATCACCATAATATAGAGGTTTCCTTCTTCAGCTGGGAATGTGACTTTCTTACTTCTTAGGTTAAAGCTCTAAATTAAAACAGCTCTAGGTCCTACCAACTGCATGCTTTGGGGAGTTCTGAATTTTTTAGATTGGCCCTTTCATATGCCTTAGTACCCACAGAGGTGGTGAGTCACAGGTCCAGGATTTGGAGTCTGGAGTTGGAGATGAGCTTCGCAGCTTGGATCCACCTAAAATCCCTTTTTATTCTTTCTCCAGGAGTACTGACTGCTCAACAGAAAAATGACACACTGTCATGTATATTTCTTTTCTGTTTTGACAGATTTACAATACTATATGTGTTGTAACTGTCTCTTCCAGCTATGATAAGCCAGTCAATATGGGTTTTTATAAAAAAATTCAAGTGGCAATTATTTTCTCCTTTAAAAAGATAACCATGAGAGTCTGAGTGAGGAAAGCAAAATGCTTAGAACAATACTGCAATACTGTAGGGGAAGCAATCTCCTCTGGTGTATGCGCTAGCAGGAGGTGAAGCTGCTGTGCCAGCCTCCCATTCACTTTGTCTCCCATCTGCAGGGCAGGGTCTGAAATGTAGTTCTTTCTTTGCTTATGGTCCCTGAGGGATGAAACCCTGAGATAAGGCTGCTTCGAATAAATCATCTCAGAATTTCTCTCCATCTCTGGTTTCCACCCAGATGAGGTGTTTTATAATTTGTGAACCATCTCTACTGCCTGACCTGCAATTAAACAGTTGCTTGGTCCTTTAAAGCACTGCTCAACTCCCCATCCCCCCAGCTTCTCACAAGCTGCCACTCAGCTTTGAGTGCTGCTCCATTCAAGGGTGCACGGAAATGCAAAAACCTAGAGTTCCTCAGTCAGACCTGACCCTCAGATCCTCACTTGGCCAAACTGCCCAGCATTTTGATGGGACCCAGCCCGTATGAGCAGTCAGAGGGTTTGACTCACCATGGTCATGCTGCTGCTTGTTCCTCCTCCCACACAAACCAACTATTTTCGGTCCCAGAATTTTAGCCTGGTTTGTAAACAACAGTCACCCGGGAAGCAGTACATGTACCTCCTACCTGATAAAGGCCCTGGGACTCCTTCATTTCTCTGTTAGCTAATCTGTTTCTAAGGGGGAGAGGGAATAAAAGGGAAAGGAGGACTTAGCAACAATTTATCTCTCTACCCAGTTTGCCAAAGGCTATGTCTGCGGGTTGTTTTTCTTTCAACAGCTTGAAAATATTTCCTACCAGCTGAAAATCAGGCTTAATTAAAGCTTTTTCTGTGACTCTTTTCCTATGTTTTTCCTTCCCCCCTGCAAAATGGTGAACAAACCTCGATACCAAATGACAGCTCAAATCCTAAACCACAGATGGCTCTCCCAAAGCCCTTCCTGCAGGCTAGCCTTTCCAGGTTGGCTGTAGGATGGATAACCAATATCACTTTCAGATGAAAATCACAGTGTTGTTTTCTCATGTAGGATCTCTGGGAGGACATGAAAAACTGGAGGGGGGAGGCTTACTAATGAGGCAAAGCAATCAGTATTTTTGTAGGCTTGTTTGTTGTACTGCCTGTGTCTTCGTAATGTAAATGCAAATAAACCATCTTTATTTTATTCATAGTTCTAATGGAAAGTCTGTGTCATGGTCTGAACCAGGTGGAAGACAAGATCCAAAAGGGGAACATACGTGGCACAGACTCTCAGTGCATGTGAAGAACCAGGAGACAGGGTGCAATCAGACAGCAGTGATCAAACCCCTCACTAAAGACTACCACGCCCAAAGTCTGACTTTTACCGACATCAGCAGTAAGACTCTGTACAATGTGGTGGAAGAAGAAGATAGAGAGCCCGTTCACCTCAACCAGTCCAGCAGTCCTTCAATGGTGGTGCACAGGCGGGTGACAACGACCCCCCCGCTGCAGGCCACGGCAGAGGAAACCCAACTCTTCTTGCCTGAGCAGTCCCCCAAGACCCTGCCCCTGCAGCCACAGTCTCTCAAGGACCAGCTGCAAGGAGTGGTCAACAAGTTTGCTGGTGTCCCCGACTTCAACGCTGTCCTCCCCAGTCCTGGCTCTGGGAATGGTGTGCAGCCCCCCTGCCCACCCCCACCACCGCAGCTGTCACCCCTGCAGCCTTTCCAGGTGGCTGCCTTCAGCGGGGAGCCCCTGTCTCCCCCGACTGGGGAAGCAGAGAGTGAGAAGGTGAAGCTCATTCAGGGATATGTGTATGAAAAGAACACAGAGGAGGAGGAGGACGAAGAGCCAGCAACCAGCAAACTGACTCTAGAAGACTCTCCGGCACTGACGCCCCCATCTCCTTTCCGGGATTCAGTGGCTTCGGGCAGCTCCATGCCCAGCTCCCCTGTGTCGGAGTCGGTGCTCTGCACACCCCCAGATGTGACCTATGCCTCTGTCATCCTGAGGGATTATAAGCAAAGCTCATCCACCCTGTAGATGCTGCAAGAGACAAAACAGGAAGGACTTTGGCAGCTGCCCACTGGGAGGACTTGCAGAGACAAGTCTCCCAGGGCTGTGGGAGAGAGAACAGAGAACAAAGTGATAAATGACAGGGCAAAAACTGTATCCTGCACTTAAATAACTAAAATGAAACAAAAAGAAAATAAAAAATCCATTCTGAGGGCTCAAGATTCTCTATCTGTTAAAAATAAAAATATTGTACTTTGGGAAAATTTTAGGAAACCATAACAAAGCACAAGCTAAAGTAACAACTTCTATAGCAAAAAAAACTAAAAAAAAAAAACTTAACACGCAGGAAAAAAAATGTAATCACACTTAATCACACCCTCTCTTGGCAATGCTTGAAAAGGACTCTGGGAAGTGTGACCTGGAGGAGTCATTAGCACATCTCATGACCGCTGTCTGTCTGCTGTGGGAGTAACACACCCAGGAGCTGGAAGGGTGGAGTGTGGTGCAGGGGAACAAAACTACTCGTATATGAGACATATGCATAAATATTTTTTTGCTGGTTTCTACAGGTGGCGTAACTGTCGAACTTTATTTTCGGGAGAGGAGATGAGATAATGTGAAAGCACATGGCTCTTACTGACTCCTATCTGAATGATTTGTTCTTCATACTAGGCTGCTTTTTGGGGGATTTGGGCTTCTTTTAAAGCTGATTGTAAGCAGAGCAAGAAATACGATCAAGTTAAGACTCAAGAGTTTTCTGAAGAAGGCCTTGCCATAGTACTTGTAATATGATAAGGACTGAGAAAAACTGCCCTTTTGTATAAGTTTGCAAATCATGTGGCTAAACTGTTACACAACATTTCCTGTAGCAGAACAGTATTTATTGACTATCTTTTCATAAAACAACGTATTTTACCATGCCATTACATCATTCCTTTGCATTACTTTGGAATCAAAGGCATTGAGAAATAGCTGTTTACTTAGAGCAACAACTGTTAGTGTGGAAGAAAGGCAATTCCATGCCTCCAGGCAAGAGAGTGAGTGTACGTTTGTGCATCTGTATGTGTGGGCACGGTATGTGTGAAGAGTAATGTCCAATAACTACCACTGAAAGATTGTCTTATATACTAGGAAGATTTTTATGTTTAAGTCATGTTTTTATATCGTGTTGTTAAAAATATTCAATAGATCTTTGAAAGTTTGTATGCTGTCCTAACATATCCTTTTTTTCATATACAAGCTGAGACAGTTGTTGCCCTTATAGTAGGGTGCTTTGTTTTGCAGATATTTTATGAATTAGATATATGATATTAATAACCAGTGCATTGAGAACTTGTTATGTTTTGCAGCAATTGTGGCTAACAAAAAAAAAAAAGGAAAAAAAAAAGAAAAAAAAAGAAAAAAAAGAGTTCTGGTTTAGAAATCTTGCAGGTGAGAGACAGGAAAAGTAATTCAACTATTTCACTGCTTCAGATAATCTAAAATAAAATCCTGTCAGGACAGAAAATTTCATCAGTGCTTAATATGTGCATAAATTCCCAAGTTTTGCTATTGACAATTCTTTTAAACACTTTATGATGTTTAGTGGCATGTTCTTTCCTTGTACTTTCACTTCTTGTATTTAATATACAGTATAACTTAAAGGTCATTTCCAGGCAGTTGTAGTTCTGTCATTTATTCTTCCTCCTCCTCTATCTTTCATGTGTTTCCTAGAGATGAGCCTAATCCAAAGCTCCCTAATGGCTAGCATGATAAAAGTCCAGGTCTAATTGCTGTGGCTTAGACTTAATTATAATGATGATTACCCTATTTATAAATGTGCTTATTATACATGCACAGGTGAGGATTTTAGCTGCTATGATCTCTGCTTGTGCTGCTGAATTCAGCTGAATTCCCACAGTTCTGCTTCATTTCAAAAAATATTTTAAAGGAATCTCTTCCTGTTAATATTGTTGCAAACCCTGATTTTAACCATGCTTCTTTTGCATATTCTACCAGAATTTTTCTCAATTAATCATAATTCTACTATTTTTATTTCTTTTCACCTGAATTTTAAGAAGTCCTGCTCGTTATCAATTCTTCTCTGAAGATCCAAATCTCATAGTTTTTCCTAATTATACAGTATTGGTATTGGAAGGTTTGGCTCATACCCAAAACCAGAGAGAGCCTTTTTTTCTCATCCTCTTTCCACAATGTTTCCTCCTTTCAATATTACTTGTGGTCAATTGCTATCATCGTCCTGATGTGGAACGCATGAAACGACTTTGCCCAAAGACATGTTTCTGTCAGTATATTGATGTCTCTATAATGAATTGAAGACACCTGAGGGTTAGTTGGTTGATTTTTTGTTCTGCCTGGGGCTTTCAGTGGGATATTTTTTATTGCTGTTTCTTTTATTTAAAATGCTGATTACTTTTTACAGCAGCAAGAGAAATGTCGTATCTTCTTTGCTGATCACTGCACTGGCAATGAATTCTATTTTCTAATAATTGTAGTATAAGATCTGCTGTGCTGTTTCCAAAAACAAATGTTGTCAGTAGCACACAGCTGATACTCAGAAGGCAGTCTTTGAAGATCTGAGAGAGATAAGAAAAAGAGATATAACAGATTTGTACAAATGAGAAGACAACGATGTGGCAAGGTACTATACTGTTTTCATATCTGTCTATTTTTAACATATTAAGCACTGATTTTATTACTGCAATGTAATTATATCATGAGTAGGAGTTTTCTTGAAATTCAGTATATTAGCTTTTACTTTGTAATTGTTAAAACTGGAAACATACACACACGTAAATATATCTAAAGAGCAGGAACTCACCTTGTGTATGCAGCTGTATGAGCTACGAAGCTCTCTGTAGAAGTTCTTACATTTGGTCTGTCAAATGCTTGATGAAAACTACCTTTTTGTCAAAATGATCTTGAAAATGCTGTAAAATAAATATTTTCTATTTATTATTTAAAAATAGAATGCCAAAACTTCTAATTTTTTGGTTTTTTTGAGTAGATAATAGTCATGTATTCATTGTTCCAGGGCTTTTCAGCATTATGACTAAGAGATGGTGGGATATCTAAACTGAGGTAGGTATCGATCAAATTATGTCATGAAGGTGAGATGGTGGAGGGTTGGAGGATTTTTGCTTAGATAAAAACCCCCAGCTTTTTGCCTTCCTAATAAAATTCAGAAGCACTGTAGCTATGCATTCAGGCAGACAAATTGTAGAAGAAAATTCAAAGGGAAATTACAGGAAATTTTGCTTCCCAACGACATGGGAAAACACCAGCCCTTCTCTGAAAATCATCTTCAAGATGTCTGCTTCTCCCATCAAGGAAACTGCAATATACTTTCTTGACAGTTATAAATGATAGGCATTGGTCCACCCAGGCATTCTGTGTCATACTTTTACTGCTTCTGTACACAGCAAAGTACTGGGACTCCTGACTCCTGCGCTGCAAATCACAAACACTGTGGCTTTTTGGTGACTCCTGAACTGCTCTGTGCCTCAGCAAGATGCTTTTTTGGAGTGCTGCTGGGATTTTCAGAAACAAGTGGCACTAAACACAGAAAATCTAGATCTTTTTATCTTTACACTTGTGAATAGGCCTGTGGCTCCTTTGTTTGGATCTGGCCTTGCAAGAGCCCATGTCTGAGGAGTCAGCCCACCTACAGCTACTGCAATGCAGGAGTACAGACAGTGACATTGCATTCAGTGGTAAGTGCCAAAAGTTTGGTCTCTTTGTTCATAGGGGTTTTTCTTTTTTTCTTATTCCCTTTTATTTTTGTTTTCAAAATCTATTCTATCTATGTCTTAATAAAAGTTCTGCTGACCAAGTGTATTCAATTACAAAAACATCCTCAGAGAAACACACCACTTAATCCTCTCCAGAGCACCCAGTGCAATGTTGCGCAAGCTGCTGAAAAAAATATCTAATGCAACTTTTCACTGGGTAAATGGATGACTGGACCAGAACCACAGAGCAGCAAAGCACACTTGGGATTTAGTCTCCATTCTTCTGTCAAGGACAGAGTGTTGGCAGCTTAACCAGCCCAGCCCATGCCTCTTCACCCAAGCTCTGCTCAGTAACTAGAGTGTCCAGACTGCTGTCAGGTACGATTTGCATGGAGTAAGTGGCTACTAAAAGAAAAAAGCAGTGGAAATTTGGCCCCTGGACTTATATTCATCACTCTTCAGACAAAAACAGGGGAGTAAGTTGCTAATATCTCTTCTACACAAGGTCTGAGTGACTGTTAAAAATGCTTCTTATATGGGAGTGGGAAAAGTGTGGGTTTGCAGATTGCATTGCTGTGGTTGGCTTTTTTCTCCCAAATAAATGAGTCACTAGACACTTGGCAAGTATCTATCTGCAAATCATTGGGAAGGAGAAGCAGACACTGTAGCTTATTTTTATCTCTGTAAGATTCCCAACAGGGATATTAGCAAAAAAGGAGATAAGGAATGCCACGCAGCCAAGTGCGTGGTACTACCAAAGGCCCCATATCTGGACCTGGATTCAAATTT
This sequence comes from Phainopepla nitens, assembly GCA_013400175.1. Lineage (NCBI taxonomy): Eukaryota > Metazoa > Chordata > Aves > Passeriformes > Bombycillidae > Phainopepla > Phainopepla nitens. Next base: position 61,118 of record VXBQ01004330.1, on the reverse strand, counting down.
TGGCAAACCCTGCAAGCTTCCAAGTAGAGATAGTAAAAGAGAACAGGAGTGACTGGTTGCCATTTCCAGTGTTACAGGTAAATTGTATGCTACTGAAAAAACAAGCAAGCTACTCTTTGCCTTTGTTAATTCAACTTCCAGTTCTCAGTAAATTACACAAAACAAGACTGTTTCCCTGAGAGAGCAGGTCACTCTTTGGTACTAAGTAAGAACATTTGCATTCTACTTGGTTTCACAGTGGGTGTAAGCAATGTATCTCTACAGAAGTAAAATATCCTTGTGAGTTGTGGGTTTCCATAAGCAAAAGGCCTCTAGGTAGGTGGAGAAGCAGCTGGCACAGATACCAGTGCAGACAGATAAGAGTTTAGGAGTGGTATGTATCTATGACATTTAATCCACCCACTCTGTTTATTGCACACCATGCAACGTGTAGGTGGCATGAGATCCATTCCCCCACCTGCTCCACGATATGGTGTGTGGGACTCCTACCTCCCCATGCTGCTCTGAGGCTAAACCTCTCTCCTGGAAAGATTGTGTGCCTAGAGGACTGGCTCAGGGCAAACGAGTCTCTGGTCAGCTCCCAGTTTTCCTAACACAGGGCGTCCTTGCAATGCACCAAGAGTGTATTTTCCGTGCAAGCATCACCTAGAGACAGGGGATTTCAGTGCTGTGGAATGCCTTAAAATAGATCAATAGTTTTAAATGAGCTGTTTCCCCAGCTGCCCTCCAACAGCCCATGATGAGGTGTCTCCCTCTACAGCTAAACAGACCTGTCAGCCCTACAGCCATACTCCAGGTTGCTTTCCAGAATGCCCAGCAGCCCACGCTGCCAAATGTTGGTGGTGCACATATAGCCTTGAGCAGGTGCTTGCTGGAGCTTCAGGCTGTTGCTCCCTGAGCTGCTGGCTCAGAAGTCTGAGTGGCACTGAGGGCTCTCTGTGGCCTTCACTGTTCTCAATGACACAGGGAAAGAGAATGAGCAAAAGAAAGACAACAACTGGCCTTTATTTCTCTTGCAAGAAAGGCAGGCAGGACCGTGCTGTGGAGCCAGCAGTGTATCCCTTACGGCTTCGGATAAAGTCCTGACAGCTCCTGTGATTTGCATCTCAATGGACAAAAGGGGTTGGCCCTTAATTCTTTAGCTGCCCTTGTTAGGTAACGTTAAAATAGACAAACTGCAAAATTATCAAGGCAAAATGCTTAAATACCACCACTGGGAGTGGTGCCTCTCATGGAAGCTGAATCTGAGCAATGTTTTCAGAAATGTATGGTATAGCAGTTTTTTAATATGTCTTTTAGACTTGAAAATGCACTGACAAATGAATGAGTTTTATTTGGAGAAGGAAGCAAGAATGTGTTTTCCTGGGATGCGTTATACATATTTCGTTTGAACATTTACACAGAACAATTAAACTGTATTTTAATTTGGCAGGCACCTTGGTAATTATTCAGATTTTTTGTTGGGTTTCTTTTGGGGGGTGGGGAGGGAGTTGCATTGTTTTTTTTTTTTTTCTTTTTTACTTAAAAATAATGCCTAGAATACTTAGCAAGGTTATTAACTGTGCCAGGATTTTCATGTGCATCTGTGTGGTGCTAATTTAGAAAATGAAGCCTCTAAGTGCCCGAGATCCTCAATGTGTGTGAGTCAGCATTAAGTCCCAAATTATGTAATTTTCCTTGAGAAGCTTGCTGAGTACCTGTGCTGCTAACTTTTGAGTTTCCTGAAGATTCATTTCCAACCCCAAGTTCCATTTTGCAGTTGTGAGGACGTTGTTCTTATCTTATGCTTTTGAAGCTGCTGTTGCTCATTGTTCTTAGCATTTGATGCAATCCCTTTGCACCAGACTTGGCACAATTGCAGGGGGAAGTGCCTGTCAGACTGTAGCTCTCCAAAAGTGCCAAGAGATTTTCCTTCTGAGTTCCATTTCCCTTTTTGAGAGATGGTTATGCTGCCTGCCCTGCCCTCCAATGTGCTGTTTGTGTTTGGGTATGGTCGTTGAATTTAAAAACAACGAAATGAGAAAGTTTTGTCCTCCTGTTGTCCCTGACATCAGAATTTACCCAGATGTGTGTATCAAGTGCTCATCTGCGACAGTCTGGCACATGTCATGCAGTTGGGCATGAGCTTGGTGCATCATAGCCTGGCCCTCAGCTCTGTCCCCAGTTCAGCTCTTGATTCTTTTAGTAACTTCAGGATGTTCATCTACCCAAGGGTATTTCAAAGCTACATAAGGGAACTGGGTTCCAATTTACAATGGACACAAATGAAAACTGGGCATAGGAATCCTTTAGATACATTTAAAAACTCAGCTGGTCTTTCCTTCCAACTCAGGTCTGGACACAAGAGAGGGGTGTATAAATAAAAGAAGATTTTCACAGCCCTTTTATTCTCTTTCTCTCCTTGATCTCAATGCCAGTTCACTCCTGCTCATTCTTACCCAGCCTCTTTTTATAGTATACGTGGCATAGCAGTGGAAGTGGCACCTTACAATTCAATAATTTTGTCTTGGATGCCTCATTTTCCTTATTTCCAGTTATCTCATGATCAGTGTTAAAGGAAGACTTGGAGTGTCTGTGAAAGCTTGTAGAATAAAAAGATCACATAATGAGAAGGCATAACAGTCACATCAGCTAGGGCAAGCTTAGATGCTGCAACCATAAAAATCATCAAATATGACCACAGTCCACAACACAGTTAACCCTCAGGAGGACAGAAATGCTGGCAGATCTAAAGAGAACTAAATTTCCTAGCAAGATCCAGTCTTTGAGTCTCAGCTCCAGAATAAGCTTGTTGTCAGATTGCAATACCACCATTTGCAAAACACTCAGAGCCTTTACCTTCTTACTGCTGGGTTGGTTGTTTGTTTAAGATAGATTCCATCATCTTCAGTGGCTGCTGTGCACAGACCCTTCCCTGCCACTTACAAAATATTCCAAGCCTTTCTCTCCTTAATGCTGGTCTTTAAGGTAGGTGTCATCAGCTTCAATGCAAGGCATACCCTGCCCATGGGGCAGTGCTGGAGCAAGATGAGGACCCAGGTAGCAAAAGCTTTCTTGCACAGTGTACCACTTTTAGATATCTGTGTTGTTTGTGTTTTCCTTCTGCATTTAGAGCTCTCTGAGCCTCAGCACCTCTGTTCATAGTGGCATGAACAACATCTAGCTGGCAAAAACACCACAGCAAGCAGTATTTACTTGTTCCGTTGCTAGGACTTTACCTTACATATGTGCTCCATCTTCCTGCCACAAACAGCTTGTCACCTGTGACACAAAAAAGCAATCCTGAATGACGACACAGGGGAGACACACACTCTTCTGTGCAAAGGCCTCTTGGTGCTAAAAGCAGGTAGCTCTGGGAACATTTATTTACAGAGGCCGGGCATGTCCCACAGGAGAGTCTTCTACGTGCACAGGAGACAAGGTGCCCACACTGTCACCCTCGCTGAGGATTTCAGACAGGGCAGATGGAGCCCTCTCAGGCTCTTTGAGACCACAAGGAATTTCACAGGCACTGTTCACCAAGGCAATCAAGATCTATGTATGACCAGTTTGGGACAAAGAGCTTTGAAAAGAGAAAGGATGGGAAGTTCCCCCTTGACATCCTTCTCCAAGGGACTCAGGTCACAGGATCTATGTGAGCACAGGACAGCCTATAGTCCACCAAGCCTCAGCCTCCTTTCACCTTCAGACCCTCCTGAGTTTCATCCCCGGCTCTTCACACTGGTTTCTCTCCTTCCACAAGGGAAGATCACTGCAGGGAGTTGCAGGACTCTGGCTGTTTTGTTTGCTTGTTCCAGAAGTCTCTGCTGATGCTTTTTCATCTGCCTTGTAAGCAAAATGCAAGCTGAAATGGGAACCAATGTTCGTCCCTGTGGGCACAGGAGCCAGGGGGTGGGCTGCTGTCCCTATCCTGGCTGGGAAGGGAAAGCAGTGGTGCCAATACCCAACCATGTGGATATCACACACAAAGCACACAGTAATAGAAACAAAGGGAGAGAAGACGCATGAAAGGCCTCTGTGAGTTGTTTCGCCATGATGTCTATGAAAACCTGGCTAAATCATGAAAATTCAGAGTTCTGACTGGGCTGGATGAGAGATGTGGAATATTCTGTTCATTAGACCTTCATGTCTTGCTCCTTATGGGCCAAGCTCAGACATCCTTGTCAGCTGAGGATTCTCTCTAAGTATGAACTCACTGTCACAGTGGCAAAGACAACAGAAGGAAAACACAGAAAAGAAAGAGCCCCATTAGGCAACAAGTGCATCTGTCAGCAAGAAGAGTTAATTCTTAAAAGAGCTACTGGATTTAATAGCTGAAATATTACAAGTTATTCTTCTACTACTGAGTTAGGCTTAGTTCAGCCAAAGGCTAGGAGTGATTCTTAGCAGAGTATCAAGAAATGAAAAGACTCATAGTAGTAACACCATGTTGTAGTAACACCATGACAAGAATTTCTCCATCTTCTGCTTTTCTGAGAAAATCTGAACCCTTTAAAAAAAAATTTAAGAGGTACTCTAACACCTAAATTTCACAAGGATGGTTAATGTCAAATGACCAGGACAGAAGAATAAGCATCCAGCTTCTAATATAAAAGTTACAGGATATAGTGGTAAAAATTCTTTTTCTTCTTTAATCCATGTTTGAAAGTATAACTGCATCTGTAGAATAATTCAAAGGAAACTTGTAAAATTTCCTACCAGGAAAGGTTCACTCAAGCAGAGAAATATTAATTTTATTATTTAGTTTACCACAGAGTAAAATATAAGCCTCCTGCGAACCACTGAATATATGTAGAAATTGTATCACATCAGCTGGGGGGCACATTATGTCCTACCTGACCAGAAGAAGAAAAGGGAGAGGATTCTCCAATGATGAGTATTTTTTTTAAGGCACTTGGTCTTGTTTTCTTCTCTACAAAAGCAACTATATATAAAGATTCAGTATGCAGGCCTTCCATATTGCCTAACACATGATGTGTTCAGCTAAAGCCTGATGCTAGTCATCCAGTCAGGCCAGTTTTGCTAATTTTCCAAAAGATGTCTCTCTTGCAGGGAACTCATAGATGCCATGAGTGGCTGATATGCAGTTATCAAGGTTAAGACAAAGAAAAGGAGTCCTCAACAGAAGGCTGGGTTTGATTTGCTTCCTTTATTTTGAGAGGAAAGCCCTGCATTAAATCATAAACAAATTACACCTTGCATCATATGTCTGCAAAAAGGTTGAACTACATTTGTCTTTATCAACAATCACATTAAGCCATGGTGAAAAGATAGTGGTTTTAATCCAATAATTAAAGGTGGACATGAGTCCACCTTTCAATTGTCAATAAACAGAACTTTAGTTGGAAAACAGGGACTAAACAAATTTACCCTCTCATGCCTACTGAAACACTGGAGTTAGTCAAGAGAGATTTAAGTCTCATGAACATCTGCATTTTCTGTCACAAGTACCTGGGAGATTTTTTTAACTAATGGCGTGGCAGCTTACAGAATATGTGTTTACACTTGAGCAGCTTAGCCCCAAGTCCTTTCTGCCTCTGATATTCATGTCATTATTCATCCTGGTACAAGACACTCCAACTTTTCAAAGGCTTCTGAAAGGCTATGAGCACTCCTTCCCTCGATCTTTGCAGAGCATATATAGTTATGGACTCAGTCTGTCTGTAATGTAGTGTGTTTGTGTGGGATGTAGCACTGTCCTCCCCATTTGGCAGGTGAGGAGGCTGACACATCGTATACTAACACCAACATTTGCAAATATTTTCCTAAAGTAAAACACTAAGTTCTTATTTTGACATTTAAAGAAAAAAAAATAGCCTGTTTCAGTTCTCATCTTCTCCTGAAATTAATGGCAGCTACAGATATTAAGCACATCTATATAAAATGTGAGCTGCTGATCTCACTTCTAATGGTTTTAGGTACTCTTTTGCAAAAATGTTTCAAACTACAGCTTCAAGGCAAGGATGCTGTAGCACAAAGGTGGACTGGTGTCACTGAGCAAAAAGAGAAGAGATTCTTCTCTTTCTACCCTATGATTATTTATCAGTATTCATCTTGAACACAGAAACCTACACTAATGTCCCTTGGTATGATCTAGCCCCAGACCTAGCATTCTGGAAAAGGGCATGCCCAAAGTAAGACTGATTATTCATCTGTAGTTCAGATTTCTTTTTTGACATTCCTTAGGTCAAAGACTTCATTTATGTCACCACATAATCATCTGCCATTTACAGGGAGCTCTCCCTCTCTTGCAGTGCAGGGAATGTGCTCAGATAGTGAGCAGCTTCCCAATGCTTTGTTGGTTTCCATCAACGAAAAGGAGAGCAAGCTTTCTTTATTCAAATTCTTTCAAATTAATCAAGTTAATTTTATGCTATAAATCTCCTGTGAGACATGGGGCTTAGTGACACAAAGATGTATGTAAAGCTAAGACAGAGAGAGAAGAGTCACACCATTAACTGTGCATCCTCATTTTGGCGAAGCTGCTTCAATTTACACAATATTATAATATTATATGGAAGTCATAGGTAAGATCCCAGCTTTTCTACTTTGGTACCACATATGGCTGCCCAGAGATGGAAATAAAGCCTAATGTTTTAACTTGATGAAAGACAGTTGTCTGATGTCTTTTCATTCCCCTCTTCATTTACATGATTTTCACCTACCACATAATTTTCATTTACTACATGAACCTGATTCATTCCTAAAACAAGTTCATCCTGTTACTGAATTGAAAAACAGCCCAGAGGAAAATGGTGTTTGCTCCTATCTTTAAAAGCTGTCTTCACTTGTCTGTACAAAAGGAACAAAACAAGGTTATGCTTTTTAAGCATGTTAGTATTGCTCATAAGGGGAGAATTTACTATCTTTTTCAAGCTGGAACATTGCCTGGGTTTGCACTCTTGTTTGTAAAACAAGTTGCAATGGGTTTGCAGCAGAGCAACATCAGCCTCATGGCTGCTGTTTGTGGTTTGGGCTGTGTTGATTCATTACTCAGTCTTTGCAGTACCTGACTGGTGACAAGGGATCTTCATCCCCACCACAGCCCAGCGTTACAGGATGGTGGGATGCTTTTGCCAGGGAGTTCACAGCATGTGTTGGGATCTCTGGCTCACCCTGGGAAAAGTGATCTTTGTATCAGATGTGTCTGCTTCCCCACTGATCTCCTAGAACTTCTCCGCTCCAGGGGCAAGGTCCCAGTCTCCACGCCAAGTACCTCATACCCCTCTGGCAGACACAGCACAGGCCTAATCCCCATTAAAAATTCAGACTGAATTTCAGTGTTTGTTAAAGAAACTGTTGGATGCATTTTTTTTTTCAGTGACAAAAGGAAGTCTTTTATTTGAACATTTAAAATTTGAGATTGGTTGAACTGTTGGAAAATCACAGCCCAAATAATTTAGCAATGTTTCAAGCAGCTTCAAGCAAAATCTTACAGCAGGAGATGCTCTAAAGCTTTAAGGCAATGCCAAGTAGCACTCCTCAGCAACACACGTTGGAGTAGACCATCAGCCAAATTCAGAAGTAAAGGAACGCACCTTTCCTGCTGTAATTCCTGTTCAATGGCATATTTTTTGCAGTCTCAAACTACTGTCAGGCAGTCTTTTGAAAATCTAGATGCATCCATTTTCCCCTGACATTTATTAGGACAGTACGCTATTAAAATGAAAGAAAAGTTATTCATCTGGGAATCACATGATGATATAAATGGTGCTATTTTGAGCTTTTGTTACCACTGTAATTAATCAAGCGAGACGCAATCAGTTTGGTGGTTTGCTTTTTTTTTTTTTTTGCTTATTCTATAGTTCATTTAAGAAACCTGGCAACTTTCTTTGCAAAGTAGTGCTGGTTTTGATATTCAGTCCATTATAAGGCCAGTTTTTATGAATTTAGCAAGAAGGATAGTAGCTTTTAATAGTGTCATATCCTCAAACTCAATGGGCAAGACCCTAAATGAAGGACGTAAAAAATGCTGCAAAGACTGATAAAGCTTTTTTTTTTCCAATAGCTACTTACATGTGCATACTCTGGCACATCCAGCTTGTTCCACCTGGCAGCATTCCCACCTACTTCCCTTTGGTTTAGTTACGTGTATGTTATGTTATGTTGCAGTGGGGCCCTGCTATTTCATCAGATACTTTCAGTGGAAGGGATTATGAGCTGCTGGGTCATGATGTAAGAAGCCAGAGAGGAGCCATCAGGTCTCCGGTGTTTCTGTTTTGGTGAAATAAATGACAGATATACGAGAACACCAAAAAGTTCTAACATTTTCCTTAATACCCCACATTATTGGTGAGAATGCTACTTACCTAGTGCGGATAGGTGTAACATAATATAATAGTCTCTTATGGATCATTTACAAATGGCAAATAATTGATATTGTCAGCATCTTCTTTGTTCACATCTAAAATAAAAGTCAGTGAACTTCTCTATGGCAAGGAAAAACCTTCAAATCTGTGATCTGAAAGGTGAGAAAAATCAAACTGTACTATGGTTCCAAAATGGAATAAGAGATAGCCCATGTCCATTAGGACAGCAAAGCATCTCAGTGAAGAAAAACGGTGAGAGAAAAAAAAGAGAAAATACTGTAAACTCTGGATACTTAGGCAATTTCCTTATAGCTTTAGCAACATGTAAGAAGTAAGAGACAAAAATATTGGTGTTTTTAAGATTTTATTTAAACATTTTACCAGCTTAAAAAGAGTCCATCTCTTCCCCCTTTCACTCACCTGAACTTCAAAGAAATGTATTTACCAGGTAATAATGTATATTACCAGGAAAGTAATAAATAAATAGATAAATAAATAAATAAAATGGACTTTTTGTAATTTCCAAGTACACAGCACGTGGTACTGTGGGTAATCAGGAAGAAACAGTAAGATGTGGTTTTATCTTTTTTCTTGGATGCTCCTTTCCTTTTTCTCTTATTTTGTGATTCTCTCTGAATTGCAAATTTTATCCTATAGATGGGGAACCTGGCACATTTTTGGATTCCATGAATGCAGAGCTCATAACTCCTGAATAAATAAGTAAAGTTTCTGTTATTGGAAGATAGAAAACCACAGTCTTTTGTATGAATCCATTTTGACTGGTATATCTCACCAACAGGGTCAGTGGGATATAGGTAAATCACTCATACTGGGATTCATAAAAAGGTCATAGATGACACACTGTGGTCTCATAATATCATGAAAAAGGCAGGTTTTTATCACTCCACAGTGATGCACTAAGACTCCACACATCCACAGGGAGTCCTTGAGCACATTCTCTCCATAGGATGCCAAAGTATACATGCAGGGGAATGCCAGACATCTTTGCATCTGGGGTTATTCACAAAGCGTGGTTGGTGATACATGATGCGAGGCTGACAAAGCTGGCAGTACCCTCTTTAAAAAAAAAAAATGTCGGAGGTGAAAAAAAATTAAGCATTTTCATGGTTCAAAAAAGAAAAACTTCAAAAAGATTTCAGAAAGTATTATCTTGGCTGCGCTCCCAAGCACTTGAGAGCTGACTGCCAAAGTATTAAGTCTCCAGTAAAATAAAAATATTTATTCATACACACACCCACATATTCAATATGCATCTAAAAACCTATTCAAATAATATTAAATCATTCAAACTGGCACAAGCACGAAGCCTGCAGACAATATGGCAATCCCTTCAGTAACTATTGCCTTGTCCACAGAAACTTTGCCAGAGTGAAATTCTATAAAAATCCAAGCTCCAAGCACATCGCCTGCCTTACTGCCACAGCACAGGAGGCATCTCTTACAACAAGACTTGCAGCTTCTTTCCAAATTTAGGCCATGATGTACCCTGATGTACATTACTTCTCACACTAATAGGGAGACTGCAAACACAGGCGATAATGTTTGTCAGATATTAGCTTTTAATAATTCTGGAAACTTGCTGTGAGTTCATTTATTAATTAATACTTATCACCTAAGTTTGTCCTGAAGGCAACTGTTGCTTTTACCACTACCCTGTTTCCAACACCATTTTACTGTGACATGACTGAAAAATCCTCTTTTTCCAAACAGGGAATGAATACCATAAATTTCTGGCAAAGGGATACTGTCCAAAGTCCTAAAGTTCTAAAGACACTATCAAGTACATGGTTCTAATGGTTCTACTCTTGGTAAACAAGAAGCTAAATAGCAAGTGTGACTTTTAATGTAGATACTAATAAATCAGTCTTCGGCTGCAATATGCAATGAGCCCAGAAGCTTTGCAAGTGGCCATGTGGTCATGACCACAAACTTCACACCTCCTTAGGGTTTATTAAATGTCTCTCTTCTGAACCTTGAGAGAGAACAGGGGTTTGATGAAGGTAGGTGGGATCTGGAACTGACAAAGCAATAAGTTTTCCTCCTGAATAAATATTTCATTAAAAGCTCCATGCTAGTCAGCCACTTATAAGTCAAGGTGAGACAGGGAGAATTCTGTAATAAGTAGTTAAGTGTCTTGCATAAAGAGATACATCACCACTTTTTTATATCACAGGACACATCATAACTTAAAAAATTACATGAAAGGATAAGTAAGCAAGAAAAGGGTCCATGCCTCCAGGCCAAGTGGAACACTGGCTGCTCCATTAAAATATCTAATTGTGAAGCTTCATACATTTATCCAGAATCTGAATGTGCATAGGCTCGTTTCTCCAGGTAAAACTGCTCAGAACTGTGCCTCTTGTTAAATTTGAGGAAGATGAACATTCCTCACATTTAAAACTGTCCACAAGTAATATTCCTCAGTATTGAGGAGCTACCATCATTTTGCATGAAGAAACTACAGGAGTGTTTTATTTTAGAGTAGTTTGGTGGCTTATCTGCATCTTCCTGTGCCTGATGAATCCTGTAGTTTGAAAGCTTTGAGTTTCCTTTATCATTGGTAGGCAAAGCCTTATACCAAGCCCTGTATCTTCCCACTATGCCATGGTTTCTCTCCTCCACATGTTCAGTCAGAGCAAAGGCAGCATCTGATGTACCTCTTTCACCATCAGCAGCAGCAGTTTGCTATTTATATATTTATGATTGCACTGCTGGTGCGGAGATCAGGGTGGCTGTAGGGGTTTTGCAGAAGGAAACATTCTGATAAAAACTATGAGACATGGGAAACTGAAAGACATTTATAATCTTTGTGTAAACATTTGGTGACTGGGATTTAAAATGACACAATTGACAGGGCATTATCTAAAACACCTGTTGAAACACCTGTTGAAACATGACAAATGTCCAGTCTAGACTGAAGAGGAGGGTATTGCAAAAAATGAGGGATGATGTTATTGCTTTTGGAGATTAACTTAGAATTGCTGAAACACCCAGCTACTGTTCATTGTATTTCCAAATTGCTATGTGAACTTGGTGGTGAGATACTGAGTCTACAGGTTGCATATTGGTAGAAAGAAATACATTTTTCCTTCTCTTTTTCCTGTAAAAAGTGAACTTTAAAATTATTGATGTCATTTGGATGAAATAATTCAAAAATCCTTTTAGCAAAAGAAAAAAATTATTAACACTCTATATTTCAATGCAAGAACAAGTAAAGGCAAGTGTGCTTTAATTATGTGCTGTAATTTGGACCACAATTAAATAATTCAGTTTTTAATTCAGCCACTCCACTATTTAGTGTTTAGATTTAAACAAGCAAAACAAAAACCTCAAAAAAACAAACAAAAGACACAAAAAAACAAACAAAAAATAAATGAGCTTCTGTTAGATAGACAACATTTCACAGGAGGATTGGCATAGGCAAAGATCTCACTGGGTTGTTTATAAAGAACAATATCATTTGAATCTAAGCTGAGCAAAAGCAGCTGTTAAAAGCTTTCATCCTTCTGATGTCAGCTCAACAGACTGCAGTATTAATATGTAAAGGTCACAGATAAAAGTATACAATTAACAGGGACATTTGAACAGCCATTTTATTAATGGCATCAGTATTCTTTGAAAGGCAATTCCAAACATAGACATGGGAATAATTTAAGACATGATTTTAAAAGCACAGGGTGGTAAATTAGGTTTGGGTTTTTTAACAGAAAGTAGGCCATTAGCTTTTGCACACAATCTTCTTTGATTAGACTACTTGGAGGAATCAACAGTCTGAGTTTGTCCATGCTAATGTTCTTAATGATATTTCTTTCATCTATGTTACCCCTAAGGACAATTTCTTCTTGAGTTGGGAATCTGGCTTTTCAGAATCACACAAGCATTCCAGTAAGGATAAAGGCTTTTGCAGGTGAGAAGGCAGCTCAGCATACAGAACTCTCCCTGCAGATGAGCTTCTCTGATGGGAGGTTGAGACATTGCTGTGGGTTTGACCTTGCTTCTTCCCAAGTGCACAAAGTTTGCCAATGCCAGGGAATTGGCTTTCAGGGTACCTGGTACTGTATGACCTTTCAAATTCGCTTCACGTGGAGCAGGTCAGAGGTGCTCTGAGTATGGAGGCTGCAATCTAGCTGTTTGGAGAAAGCAGCAAACATGACAAGGACAATTGTCAGGTCTAAGTGTCAGGCAGCAGCAGGAAGGAGTGAGGCTTCTGCAGCTCCAGCTCAATGTGTGCTGCTGTATGCAGCAGCTCCAGTGGCTACAGGGATGCTAAAGAGAATAAATCAGATCTAATACCTGGCCCTGAATCATACTGGAACAGCACAGCTCAAACATATGCAGTTGAAATTCCTTATTCTCCAACACAGGCTTGTCATACTTGAGTTATGTTTGAGGATGGTTCCTGTCCCATGATGGTATTTGACCAACACTGAGGAACTGCTTGGGGAACTCCTCACAGGCATATACCAAAAAACAAGGTGATGTCTTCCTTAATTTTGCTTTTACAAGGAAAAAGACAAACAGATCAGCTCATAGAGTTCCTTAGTCCTTGAAATTGGTTGGTTTGAGATTGACAAACTTAAGAAATGCAAAAATGTATATGTTAGATGAACACAGAACTGCACTTGAGTGGTGGTGGGAACATGATTCTCTTTAATTTTCTGTGTATTTTTGCACCATGCACAAAACAAAAATTTATTCTTCTCAGTCACTGGCAGTTTTTAGAGCATACATGACAATAGGTATCAGCTGCAGCAAAAAATTCAGTGAAAGCTTGCTGGAAGCCACAGAAGACAGAAACACCAATCCACAGATTAGCATTTCAGTGTTATTATTCTTCAGGCTATGCAGATGGTGGTTTGCCTAATGCCTGCTCTTTTCAGGCACTGGCCATAGTTTCAGGCACTATCCATGCCTCATCTCATTTGCATCATTTTAATTTAAAACAACAGTCTTGAAATTTTACAATATTTTCAAGCTCAAATGTTCCAGAATGACCTGGATAATGGCAGACACACAGAGAAAAATACAGACAGAATCTGGAAGTGCTATAGATTATGCTTACTCAAGCTCCAAGATTTCTAGTCGTCTCTGGTTTAAAACTCTCTTCTCTCCCCAGAGGAGGTATATATTTCAGTGCACTTCCATGATTCTGAAACCACTTTCTCAGTCAGGAGGAACTGGGTTACTGATCCTGATACTCAATGGGTGCTGTGACCTGCACTACATAGGACTAGTCTTGTTCATCAGATACATTCTTCTACACTGAGAGTCTGAAAATATTTTAATTTATGGAGCCTATTATGTTGATTTTTTTTTTTTTTGACACTACAGGATTTCAAAGTCTGCCAAGAGGCTGAAGTCCTGGAAATTTTGGCCAGCTTGATACGAAACTCCTGGACTCAAAAGGCACTGGATATTAAAGAGGCAGATGCAGGAAACAAAGCTTGGCATGACAGATTATCCATCACATGTGGCAGGGAGAGGAAATGGTAGGGCCAAGAGAGCAGCAGCACCTAGCAGCTGTGAACGACCTATGCACAGACCACCCTGCATCAACCTGCTGTCAAGAAAAAACAGTTCTCAGAAACTTCTGATTTCCCTTGTACTTGGCTGAAATGCTCATCACAACCCTCCTCGGAGTTAGTGCAGAAAACAATTCTCTGTCTTTCTTCATTGTCCTTTCACATCCCAGGATTCTTATCAGCATGATGTAGTTTTCAGTCTGAACACAAAATCACAGCCAGCTTCTGTGCTGCATGTAAATGTGAGACTTCAGCCCTTGCCTGTGGCTGCACTAGGAGGCAGGTACCGGCAGCATAATCTAGGAGTGGCCGGACTGGAATGTGTTTTGCCCTCCTGGAGAGCACAGCCATCCACACCCTGCCCTGTTCCTGTGAGCATCCCAGCAGGCGAGGCTAGAGGGAGGACTGAAGACTTTTATACTCTTCTGCATAAGTAGCTGTGAATTTTCAGCTAGAAGGAGCACTGCCAGTGGTATTTTTAGTTTCTACAGAGTAACTACTAGTAGTACTTTCCATAGTGCTCTATTACTTCTCCAAAAAGTGAAGACCAAAGACAAACAAATGCTTCAGTGTGTTCAAAGGTTCCTCTTCAGTGGGTGTTAGGAGCTGCTCATAGAAAGCATTGCCAGAGATGTTTTCATGCTGAATGAACTCCACGAGGTATATTGGTGAAAAACACAGCACACAGGAGGTATCATGCTGAAATCCACTGCATAATTCTGGCCATGTCCTTCATTCTGAGCCATATGATGCACCAGGCTCTGTGACTCAGTGCAGGATAAGTTCAAGATATAGAAGACCAATGACAATACATAGAGAAATCTCTCTGTTTCTTAAACCTAGTCACTTAGCAAGTAAACATTTGAATTTTTTTTTAATAAAAAATATCAATGTCCTGATGAGTCCTTGGCTGTGACTCACCTTGCAGTACAAAATAATACAAGAAACCTTCATTTAAGATCCTATTCTGAATCAAGAGGTTCTCCATTCTGTTATGTTGCCTATACTTATATTGCCTAACAATTAGTATTATTATTATTACAGAAAAACCACTGCAGATGCAACTACTTTCTCATGAAAGTTTTATCAAAAGAGAAATATTGATTTCTTAGAGTTTTAACTCATTAATTTCCAACCAAAACTAATTTCTTAAATACCTTCTCAGTCATTCCTATTTAAAAATTAATATTATTGAGTTTTGGTACTGCATGTATAAGCCTTAAAATTTGCAGGAAAACCAGGGTTGTAAGACAGCCTTGGAGCCCAGGGTCAGTATGGCACTGGTGCCACATTTAGCTCCTAGCTCTGAAGTTTACATCCTCTTCACAAATAAGCATGCTTTTTCTTCAAATATATTTGATTGGATTTCATATCCACATTATAAACACATATAGATTTACCTATTTTTGTTCCGAGAGAGAAAAGTAAACCGAAATACTTAGGGGGAAAAAGCCAAACCAACCCAACCCCAAAGCATTTTATATAATCTTTTTCAGGAAACTCCTAATCCTCTAAGTGCTAGTACTTTTTTTAAACATTCTGATGGTTAAATGGTTTGACTTTCTGATGTAAAGGTCTTTTACCTAAATTTACTTCTACTTAATTTTCCAAGTACTCAGAACCCTCAAAATGGGATTTTTAAAATCTTTTTATATTAGTATTTTTCAGGAATTTTTTTTTCAACGTATCCAACCTGAAACGAATTGAAAATCTAGTTTAGTACTGTTTGCTGTGTTGATAACTGACTTTGTGCAAGTAACATCACCTGGTATTCAGTTTATCTTCTATCAAATGAGAACAACAATCCTTCATTTATCTTTCCTTTATCTTTCTGTCTCTTGGGTGTCTCTTGAGAGACTCCACTGTTGTCAGGGATCCCATGGAATATCCATTCTTCAAGTGCTGTTGGACTTAGTATAGTAATAAATTTAATAACACTGAAGTGAAACAGTTTTTCTCTTGTCTAATATTTACATTCATGATCAAATATTTTCAGAGCGTTTCTCAGTATGTTTAAAACTGAGTCTAGCTTTCATTTTGCTCTTATGAGGCAGCCATTCCAGATTAAAACTACTTTATTTTGACCTTATTTTCATAATTACATTAATGTTTTGTCATATTTACTTTCATTAAACTGAATTAAGTCTTCACTTTATTAAACCATGATTCCCTTAGGTTAGGAGAGAGGAATGAAATGGCATGCAAATATTTCCATATTGAACTGACTACTTTTTGCTCAGAGGTGTATTATTTAATAATTTTAAGAGTCTTTCCAGTGATAAAAAAAAATAAAATCCAATTTCATAGCATCATTCAAGATGATCACATACAAGATCTAGCAGTAAGCTTCTTAAAAAAAAAAAGCAGCAAATTACAAAAGCACCAGAATGCATTTATACATGGTACTCACCTGAAGATACATGAAGGTTGCCTAGCCATGAACATTGTGATCATCCCATGGCTACAACACATGGCTCCTAAATTTCTTCAGACCTGCACTGCAAACTTTGTTACATCACCATACCTTTTAAAAACTCATCTATTCATATGTGAAAGGATCAGACTGATAACATCTTGGTTGTAAGTGCTGTATTTGTTAACTAGTCCTGAGTTCCAGCTCTTCAAGGTGTTAATTAAAATTTCCTGATCAATTTTAGACTAAAATGCATTTTTGTGAGTTCTCAGTAAGATATGCACAGTGTGCTGCAAAATAAACTCCAAAAATGGAAGGGATGTTGCTGGGTGATCTTAATCACTAAGTGGATCAAAATGCCTGTGTAATAACTTTTGATGAGGGTTACTTGGTACACAATTTGGCTCCTTGGTCATGATATAAAGTTTATTTAGCTCAGTGCTCAGTGCAAAGACTGACTACATAGGATTTAGATTATAGTCTGCATCTCCATTAAATCCTTTCAGCCACTCCCCTCTCTTAGACAATCTCAGCTTTATTTATCTGATACTTGTTTCTAGTCATGTCTTAGCTCCCTTTTTGCTTTGAAGTGCCTGTGGCATGTTGTCTCCTTACCCTCTTAATAAAATATTCTTGTTGTGTTTTCCAAGTCCAGGAGATATTTTAAAATAAAAAAAGGCCCAAATATTTATTTTCACTGTAAGTGGTATGCAATTTTATTAAAAAAATTTATGTAGTCCTGGAGTCGAAACCAAAGGCAATGAATGACGTGATATCGCTCTCTGACCCTCATGTTTGTGTGGCACAGGCCCCACTGGAGAAATGCCCTCCTGAGCTTCAGAGCTCTTCACTGCAGTGACTCCAGTTCCTGCCTCACTCCCACTGGAGCAGCTGCTTCGGCTCCTCAGAATTCCCTTCCAGGCGTCCAGCTAAGCTGGTATTGCACAGCCCTTATCCCTTGGGAGTGGTGTGGCAAAGATCTCGTGCTTGCACTACAGAGACTCTACTGCTGTAACTAATTTACATGGTAGATGTCAGCAGGCTAGGGAGATCTAGGGTAATATTATAAATAAGAATGATCACAATGTTTTGCTCTGAATTGAAAAATAGGTGTGAAAAAGCTTATCAGAACAGATGGCTTGATGCACACAAAAAATTCTTTGCGAATACGTGATTGGACATGACAGTACTTATTGTTTCACATACCGAGATTCTGATGGTAGAAGCGATACCAAAATTTTTTAATTGGGAACAAGGCTTTTTCTGCAAAATTCCTGAATGGAAACTTAGCATATATGAATAGCTTCCCTGTGGGTCTGGTTGCATCAGCCACACAGATAATATAAGTGGAGCTGAGAGAAATTGCTTTCCTTCTATACAGTTGTATCTGCCAAGGGGGCCTGGTTGCACAGCGTTACCCAGTAAGGTGACACAGCTGTGCAGCACCAGCTGACACTGCTACCCTGCACAGCTCAGGCTACACCTACCCCCCAAAAGGAGCAGTGTTCAGGCTGGACACATCCTCAGGATTCAGATCCAGCTTTAACCTTAGTAGTGCACTGTAAAGTTAAGTCAGCCAGTAAAAATAGCAAACATAGTCAATCAGTCATTCTCAGAGTAATTATGAAGAATTTGTCCCGAGAGCTATGAAAATAGACCTTATCCCTTAGGAAGTCAAATGATTTGTTCAAATGCTCTGCTCAGGCACTTCTACCTGAGAGCTGTTTAGCCCAGCAATGGCTGATCTTGCATCAACAGAAGATCCTTGTCCCGTTTCAGTCAATGACAAGAATGTCAGGGAGGCACAATAATAGGAAAGATCTCCATTAATCAAAAAGAAGTGTTGGTGTCTTATCTTTCTCAGAAAAACTGCTGTGCAGATAGAGTCAAAATAGTGATAGGAAGAAAACACAGGACAAGGAACACTTTTTGTCTGACATATACAATAGGAAGTTGTCACGAGAGGGGCGGGTCGGAGACAGAACGACACACAGCCCCAGAGTTTCATACAACAACTAACCTCGAGTTTATTATGGCAGGCCTTTTTATTGGGCGTTTCAGTTTCCTAGGCATACACATGTGAGTGGTTGAGGTCTTAACATCACCCAGCTTTCTGACCAGTGACATGTCTGCAGCCCAGGGTGGAACAACATTGGGTGGTGAAGTCTCTGTTTGGGTTTGAATGTATCCTGTCCTTGTTCATCCAGGAGGTTTAGGGAACCGGGCTGAGTTTCTTATTTATAGTTGAATTAAGTGCTCAGTACAAGCCAGCTTGTACTGTGACAGGAAGTTATAAATGTGTTGGTTTTGCTAATGATTTGGTTTTGCTACAGTTGAGTGTAGAAGCAGAATCTTCCATCTCTCTGGAGATCTTGTGTCTTTTTTTACTGTGGGTGGGGATATCTCTTTGTCTAAATTGTCAGTAAGTAAGGAAAAAGTATCTGAACTCTGTAACTCTGTACTTAAAATATCTCAAAATTGTCTAAAAAAGATAAAAGCTGTCATAATACTTTCAGGAGAAAGGATGGGAAAGATGGGAGGCAACTGGAGTGTAGTTACAGTTACAATTGCTTTTTATGTGAACATCGTTTTGCTCTTAGGGGAAAAAAAAATCACAGCAATGAGACATTTATAAAATATTATCTAATTTCCTATATTTCATAATTCTTAGGCACAAGTTTGCTTTCACCTCTTTCAGAATTTTGAAAAATTCTCACTGCCTGACAGTTCTAACATTAAAACTAATTCGCAATATTATGTCTCTCCTCTTCTGTCTCTTGACTACAGTTCAACAGCTGGACATATGCACATAAACTTTGAACAC
The DNA here is from genome assembly GCA_013400175.1 of Phainopepla nitens. NCBI lineage: Eukaryota > Metazoa > Chordata > Aves > Passeriformes > Bombycillidae > Phainopepla > Phainopepla nitens. The sequence goes on along the minus strand of VXBQ01004330.1, from coordinate 42,029 downwards.
AAATAATGACGTGACAATGTGCTATGATAATGTACATGATAATAATTATCATATTATCAGATATATCATTGGTGCTTCAGTCTTCTGTAAGTCAGGCCATGGTGAGATATCAGACTACTGGAAAGAGATTTGACATAGTGAATGAAAAATTATCATAACCTGGCCTTACAGTGAACTTCAAAAAGGGTGAAAAAACCCTTCTGAGAACAGGGGCCTCGAGCCATAAAAGTAATGATTTATGCCTCTACAATTAGGCATGGTATCCTTATGTTTGGTGAAAATTGTAGCATAAGCAGATTTAAATTAAGAACAACGATTATCGCTCTTTGGATTTAAGGGAGTAATTGATTCATTCAAATAGCTCCACATTCTAATAAGTTAAATGAGGAAATGTGATTAGTTTAGAGAGAAGAATGGGAATGTGAGAAAAAATTTACACTTCTATATACTTCTTGTGCCTTAAAAGACTCATCTTATTGGGATCATTATTAAATATAAGTAGGTCCCTGCAGGCCTGTTTTTAATTTAAAGGTGAGGAACATCCTGTACAAGCAAAAGCTTGCAGTTTAGAAATGAATGATTACATAATGAAACCAGATCCGCTTGTGTGAAGTTTCTTATCTGCATAGCCTGCTCACTATACTTTACAGCCACCCTACAGTTCAAGAAACTCATTGTCAAGCAACTAGGAATGCATTAAGCAATGTTTGCAGCTCAACAAGAGAAGTCATTCCTAGTCATGCTTGTCCTCCCTAGCAGAAAGGGGAACAAAAACGAAAGGGCAGCCCGCAGCCCCATCCTGTTCATTATCTGTAAAATGGATTTGTTTCACCGCAAATAGGGAGAGCTGTCCTAGAACAACCTAGGAGCATGGCATGCTGTATGGAAATGTTCTCAAATGCTTCCATGCCTATTGCATGATTTATCTTGAAGCAATATGCTCCTTAAATTATTTGGGAATATCTTGTGTTTTCCCTTGTTAATTTTATATCCATAAGTCAAATTCACTCAAGGAAGTGAGGTTTTATTCATTTGTAAAATACAAACCAAAACAAAAGAGATTAAGAGACAATGTTCTTCAGGTTAGAATAATTTTACAATTCTGCTCAACTTGCCCATTAGCTTTGTTTAGGTTGTGAAGTTCGTAGTGCAGGAGAATTGCCTTCCTTGGTGTGTCTTCTCTACGTGCAAGTAGGCTGCAAGTTCTTGGGGTTGACAATGACAGTAATTTCCCCTTGTAACTGCAAATATTTCCACTGCTGTGAGGTGCTTCTCCACTCTGTGAACTCTGTGGGTGTCATTAAAGAGGTTTAATTATATGCCAGACGTATGCTACCATCTCTGCTTTCAGTCTTTATACATGGGCTGCATGAACTTGAAACTCAACAATTTAGGTATTTAATTTTGGGACTCTTTAAAATACTGTACCAGTTACCAGGAGTTCCCAGATGATTGTTCCCACAGCTATTCAGAGTTCTCATGGAGTGAGGATGAAAAATGGAAAACCCTGGTGTAATACAGTGATAAGTTAGGCCAGGCAGAGAAGGTGAGTTGTCATCTAAAATTTGAGCAGTCTCTAATGGCACAAGAAACACCAAATTCTCTTGATAATTCAGTGGCATGTTTTGATCATCAGGAATTATTTGAAATGAACATAGCACGAGACAGAGAGCAAATGCACATGGCTAGTCAGTGCTGAAGTGGGAGGAGGTCCACCAGACTTCACTGCACGTGTTTCACAAAGACTTGTTCTGGTGTTTGCCAGCCTCTGCTAAAGGCCAGAATTTCTTTGCATGCAACCATGTTACCCAAAATGCCCAGAGACCAAAGCATGTAGGATGTAGTTTTAAAAATCATTTGATAATTCTATGGGGCATACATCACATCAAGCCCAATTAACTGCTTCCAAAAAGATGAAGGTTTGGCTAATTAGTGACATGCACATTCTAGACAAGCCCAGGAAATGGGTCTATTTTCTGAAATTCCTTTAAAAAATATGCCCTCCACAACATACTGAGGGAGGGCATTTTAGCAAAAGAATGGACAATCAGCATGCATTCATCACATAGCAATTATCATAGGATATACTTACCTTTATTCTTTAACAAGCTTAACGGAGCTAAATTATATTAACCAAGGGGCATATTTTGTCAGAAAATCTAAAGAAATTGCATGACCTCAGGCCCTGGTATGAAAGTGCACAGTTTTTAGTTTCCAGATTTCTCAAACCAATTTATGTACTTTTATGTGTCTGAAATACATTAAAACTCTATTGTCTAGTTTCAAAACATGACAGTTGAAAGAAAATTAGTTTGATTTACCTATCCAAACATTTTCTACTGCTATTATCCCTGCAAATATCTGAGCAGCCTTCATCTAAAAGAGACTGAAAGAGCAAAACCTTGTATATATCTGTAAGTATTTTTGCCTTCTCAGAACTAGAAACATTTTTCTTTTTGAAGATAGGTTTTTTTTTTGTAGGAAATAAAATTTGCTTGTGGTTTGCCAAGGAAAGATAGTCTATGTGTTTACAAAGACTGTATGCTCATTTGCCCATCCATCCTTCAAATACAAGGCATTGAACAAGTTCATTCATTTCAGTCATATGTAGGAAGCTTCCAGCCTTAATTAAGTCCTAATAACATTCAGAGAAGTAAGGAACTGGATTTATGCTACATGCCCAAATCCCACTACAGGAAAGCAGATGGAATGGTCCATCCCACATTCAGCTGGGCAGCAGTGTTCCAATTCATGAGTGGTCACACCAGTTCTGGCCTGACAGTCATCCTGAGTGTAGCTCCATGCCATCCCTAGCACGAGTGGTGTCTTCCCCAGTGGGTACACTGAGGAAATCACAAGGAAGAAATGTGGGTTTCAAAGGGAGAAGGAGGAAGCATTAGGACAACGAAAATACGCTATTTCATTCCGTTTCATCATTCCGTTGAAAAGCCTGTTTAAATGAGGCATTTGCTTTTGTTGCTTCAGGCATAGAATCACCATATGTATCTGGGTTTTTATCTTCTGGATGAGCTTTTTAAGATTACCAGTGCTGTGATGGTGAACAGGCATGATGAATGCGCAAAGTCAATGAGAGCCAAGGCTGCTCAGCACTTCGCAGAGGAAAATGGTTTCATCCAGGAGAATGAGCACTGGATTGGGTCCCAAATTCCAGTTCTGCCATCCGCTCCCTGTGTGGCCTCCAGAGAGGATTTTGTTCCACTTTCACAAACAGCAAATGGAGATAATGATCGATTTCATCTCATAGCAGATCATTAAAGTTCATGATTCATTTGGACACCATTGCAATCAAGTGTGCTCTGGAAAGGATCATGAGGAAAGAAATAATTCTGCACTCATTCTATGGTGTAGCCACTAGTTAAATAACAAGGATAAAAATAGTGAACAGATGTTGGATTCTCTAAGCATACTGCACTACAATGAATGGAGCTGGGAACAGGGAAAGAATACAGTTGTATCATTAAGGACTGGCACATAAATGCTGCCAAATTAAAGTTGGATGGACAGTCTCATTTCTGGCATTTCATAGTTTTGAATGCTTGGCTTTTCAAGTAGAACATTATTTCCTAACTAAGCAAAAACACAGTTTCAGTCACCTGTACTGTACAAAAAAGTCCACTGAAAAATACCCACCAAAGTGACAGCACATGGTTAGAACTCACGCTACCTAGAATGGGCAGCAGTTGCTGGCGTATTAAACAAAGAGGTTAAGAGACCACTGACTGATGTGTGTTTCAATCTAGCGAATGAGGATCATGGAAGAAACTCCCACAGCTGGATGTGCTAAATCTGTGCAGGTAACCTGTAGTCTTTGCTGTCTCACCAGTCATTTGACAGAGCAGTGGAACACTGAGGATGAGTCTCAGCTCTGAGGCATGAATCTCAGCTTTCCTATTCTAACTCATATGTTTGACACTAAGCATAACTTAAGTACTGTGTTGGATCGAGACTGTTTTTTGTCAGCCTTGTAGTTTTCCAAAACTACTGAATTTTCTGCAGGTGTTACCCGTGTATAGATACATCTTCACTGTAATTGAGAGATATAAACTAAAAAATCATTAAAAATAAAATCAAGACTCTTGAAATACATTACTGGTTTAAAAAAAATCAAATTTGCTGTTTTCCACACTCTTCAAATTTCAAACATATTGACTAATTTTCTGAGAAGAAGCAGAATAGTAGGTCATCTGGGGGGAAAAAAAAGGACTTGAGACTTCTTTGAAGTAGTTTATAGGAGGCTGCTGGAAGAAATTTTTGCATTTAGGAGAAAAAGAACAAAGAAAGAAAACTTGGTTGCTATCCATATATGTCATGTGACAAGCTGCTTTTTGAAAAGAGTATTTATGGTTGTTAAAACTTTATACGCATCTGAGAAGCAATTTTGATAAAAAAGCTCTCTGATCTCTAGCACACACGCAATCACATGTAAGACAGAAAGTGTTTTCTAGGCCCAGCAAAAGGAAGTAATGTCTACTGTAGCTTTGGGACATTTTAAATAAACACCTTCAGTTCTAAATTGAAATTCTATATATGCAATCTGTAACTCTCTGTTCTGTAAGTGATTTTCCTTCAGCCAAGAATGGGACTCTTTGGTGTTTTGCACCTTTGACAGCAAGAAACTGCAAAAGTAGCTCAGAAGAGGTGAGTCCTGAGCTCTGTGACCAGCCAGCCTGTTGTTAGGAAGAAAATGTCCTTCATCTGGAAGTTATGTGTGAAGAACTTAGTATGTCTGTCACAGAGACAAATCCCTGACTCAGAGCTGCCACAGCTTAGAAAAGGAGTGGCTTTGCATTTTGTGGTCCACAGTACTTTATCCCACTGAATTTGCTGTGCAGATGTTTGAGGCAGGGTTAATATCTGAGAACTATCTCTATGACGAAAGCAAATAAGACACCCTTAAAATTGTTGAGATCAACACAATTAGTTGCAGGATTAGATTAAACAAACAAGGGAACAAATGGCAGACTACATAATTTCTGAAGTAGTCAAGTACTTTTTCTTTCTATAAATTGAGAGACTAACAAATAGTGTCTGGTTTGTAAACTTAACAGAGCATCTTAAAATGAAGTTTAGAGAAGTTAAATTTCTTTAGTAGAATGTCTTACCAGGATAAAATAGGAGAAAATAATAAAATTATACATTGAAGAAACAAAAATATGTACTGATAGAAAATCAGCACTTCATTTTAGGCTACAACAAGTTTCATTATGACTGGACTGCAAGATGGCTGTGCTGAATTAGTTGCTTGTGAATGATATAAAGCATACAGCCTGAAAATATTATCTCTGACATAAACAGACTGTTTGCAAAATAAGGTGCTTAGAAGTAGAAAGGTTTTGTACATAACTCCTGTTACCATGGTGATATGGAAAGCAAGATAAAGATTGTAACTCTGCTTGCTCCAAGTACTCCAATTGGAAGAAAAATACTGAACCTAAATACGCAACTCAGTGGCAGTTTTATGTACTCTCTTGGCATTACTTTGAAAACTATCAAATAATAATCTTGATAGCAGATATTAAACCAGATGCCTCTTTCCTTGCTCATTGCTGCTCATGAAATTAGCAACATTTACATTCTAATTTTCAGCTTGGTTGTTATTCAGCTTGCAAAAAATTTCCAAATATATTGATCTGATACAGGTATGACTTATTATTTTCTTTAATTAGTTCACCTCTCTAACAAGCTATGGAGCCTAATGGATTAAAAAGAAACAAACAAGCAAAACCAGTGAACCTGGGATTTTGAAATATTACGCATGGACAAACACAAAATTATTTGCTGACAAAAACACCTGCAGCTACCTTTTAGAAGGGAATAGCAAAAGCATTAAACAGAGATGTTCAGTTGCTGGGATTTATGCCTAGAGTGAGATCTTTATTTCCTTCTATGTTCAGTTTAGAGACAAGTAGGCAATGAGGTCTCCATAGAATAGAGGCTGATAGAATAAAGCTGCAGGATCTTACCAAGATCTAACTGACAGTAGCTTTTGACTATTGCTAACAATGCAGGCAGAAAACAGGCAGCAGTGGCTTAGATGGTCACCACAAATAAAAGTAAAATTCTGCAAAAATGATAAATAACTATAGCAAAAAGATGTGTGTACATAGAACAGCAGTACAGTAATTAAAACTGGCACTGAGCCAGGAGTGATGCCAGTGTGAAGGACAAGAATGTCTTGGGAGCTTGGGACCAGCGAAAGCATAGATAAGCTATTGTCTTTGTCCCTCAGCTGATCAGCCAGCTGGCAAAAGTGCTCAGAACCCATTCCCGGCCTGCCAGCTCTTTATATGGGGCTGCTCCTCAGGAAGGACCCGGCAAAAAAGGCACAGGCAGCCAGGTACTGGAACACCGCGATGGAATACACACTCAAGAAAGAAAATGGCTTCAAAGGCACTCTAATCCTGCTTACAAACCAATAAAAAATAATAATTAAAAAAAAGCAGTGCTTTTCTGAGTGAATGATGAATCTAAAGACTTTTTTGTCTGCAAGTACAAGTGAAGTGACTGGGTATTAAACCCAGCTTCATTCTCACACTGTCATAGTAGTCACACACTGTCTTCCAAATATGTTATTTCTATATTTTCCTTAAGAAATGATGACTGAAAAAAATCCACTGTTTTGTTTAGCAAACTACATTCTCATTTATTATTTATCAAATACAATTTGATACAGATTGAGCCTGATGGAGGGGTTTTTTGTTGTTTGGTTTGGGGGTTTTTGTTTGTTTGTTTATTTGGTTTGTTTTGTTTGGGTTTTTTTATGGTTGAGATCAAGGGTATAAAATCATGGTCCAAGTACCTAAAGAACAGAGGAGCAATGAGGGTAAGACAATACAGTATTGCAGCAGGAGATACTAGCTTTCCCAGTAATGAAGACTAGGAATCTCCTTAGCGTGCTTGAAACCTAAGCTAACCTTATCCATGCCATGTGTCTGCCTCAGGCTGAAAAGTTCTAAAATCTGTCAACAAGACCTGTTCAACCATTTCTCAATAATAAACTAGTGTTGGGGGGAGGAGGGAAATGACTGTCCCAAGTCAAAGATCAAAAACCTTTAGATTGGAAAAGTTTGAACTCATGTCCTTGGCTGCAGGATCTTGAAAAGTGACATAGGGTACAGGCATCAAACTTCATGTATCCATAAAAAAATCCCTTCAAATTGGTCAGGTTTTGGACACCTCAGTTCAAACAATAATTTTAGCAACTCGCAGTTAAAACCAGCTGTAAGAAAGACAGTTGCAATGTAAATTCCAACACAATCTCCACATAAACTGAAACTATTATATACCTTGACCATAATACGGCTTGCTCCATTACATGGCTCATGTTTAAGCCACATAGTAGCACTGAGGTCGACAAAAAATGCCTAAGTATGGTTAGTTTATTTTGTTAGAGAAGCTTGCCCTTTTGAATGTGAAGGGAGAGAGAAAAGGTCATTTCCTTATCTTCTACCGTTGCTGTAAAATCGTGCAGCAAAGAATGCAGCGAAAAACATCTGTATTTTCAGCTGAATATGTAATGAGTGAATAAGCATGATCTTTATTTAAGTCTACACGCATATTAGCTGTATTTCCAGGTCTTCTATAATAGTTATCTTTTCCATTCTGTGTCCCACCACAAAAAATAAGAAGCTGGCTGCATGTGATGAAGTTCATGCACAAGAGTGAACTCTAGAAGGTGCAGAGGATGGGATGAGTCATAATGACTGAATTTCTCTTGCTTAAGTGTGTGAGCAGAATGGGGACTTACTACAACAGTTTACAAAAGTTCACAGAATGCTTTTTGTTTCAGTTTTTCTCCTTTGCTCCACATGAAAGATGAAAAAAACGCTGCTGCTTTAAAGGGTTGTTACAAATCAAATGAATTTTAATGATTAAAATTAAATGTGTCAATCAACATGGATTTATTTACACTAGTGTCTGGTGGTCGCTCATCACTCTAAGCATCTAAGTAATTTGGTATCTATGTTTTCAAGTCATATCTTTAGTCACATTTCTGTAGCTGCAGATATTATTCAGTGTGGTACAGGAAAAGTACTTTTTTTTAATCAGTATAAGCTAAGAATGATAAGGATTTTTAGTTAAGAGTGACACAAAACAATATGGTGAGTTATCAACATAAACATAATTAATAATTTATAGTGCCTTTCAGCACTTCAGTTTTAAAAGCATTTAAAACACACAAAAAATGCTACCCTAGAGCAGCTTATGTCTGGGAAGGGCCAACTGCAGAGTCCACCCATGCCCAGCTGGAGATGGTACAGTTTGCTGCTGATTGAGTAAATCCTCTCACCTCTCCCCACCTTCAGATGCTCATGGCCTCTATGTTCAGCTGTAGATGCTAAGAGTTAATCATCACCACACAGATCATTGCTTTGTCTTCTATGCTAACAAGAGATCAAAACAACCCTGACTTTATGGAAGAGATCAGGTGGAGTCACTGTGGATGGAGAGTAAGAGCCTTGTAGGGAAGAACTTGTTTCCTTCCTAGCACATGGCTTGCGAATACTGACAAGAATTGAGGGCATGGCTAGTGAATGTGGGAAAGGTTGTTGGGGGAATAAATGTCCACACACAAGCTAGAGTGAACAGCTAGTAAAGGAACAAAGTTTATCATAATGATTCCCTCAGTATTTCACCAAGTATTCTATCTTGCTTATCTGAATCACAATCAATGGCTGTCCTCCCTCCTGGCCTCAGTCTTCAGAGTTGCAGTGATGCTCTATAAGTATTTACCTATTTTGCCACAAATCTGCCAGCCAACAAGACTCTGGGGGCTCATTGCACTGGTTTGATACTAGAGTAATGAACTATTATCTTCTTCAGAGTGCTGATAATGAAGGCAAAGAATTTACCATTCTCACACGTAAAGAGGAAAAAAATAAATATTTGCAGTAGAGACAATTCAAAAGCTGTTTCTCTCAGTCTGTTATCTATGCAGATGGAGATTTACCAAAAGAAGCCAGGGAAGAAGTCAGCAGATCTGTAGCATTTTCACTATGGTTGCTCCTGCTTTGTGTTGCAGTCACAGGCAGATGATTGAGAGAGTCTCTCAGTCACTCAGCGCCTCAGCACTGAGTGCCTACTCACTGAGTAATGAGTTAACCTCCTGATAACTGTAAAGGAACAAAAAGACTTTTCAAAAGAACAGAAGAAATGATAAAACTAATATAGCCCAGAATGTGGGTAACAGGAAGCCTGTAAGTGGGGAACAAGTAAGCTCGATAGCCATATGAAAATGGTACTTCAAGTCCATCATTTACTCGCATAGATTATAGGTGAGAAAGACTATCCTATCCTCTTGTGCAAGACCATCAGGCCTGTTAAGGAGACTTTTGCCTATGATCATCAGGGGTCTCTTCAGGAGAGAGACAAATTGCAGGCAAATGTCACTGTTTGACCTCTTCATGGCTATTTTCTCTTACTCTTCTGGACAGAAGGATCCTTTCATTACTTCCTTTTTTGCACCATTATTTTGCTGGCTTTAAATAAAAATTAGTATTTATTTTTATGGGTTTTCCAATATATATTTATGCTTGTCTAATAACTGTTTTGCATACATGCATCTGAAATATATTTTACAACTGACACGGAAGCAGTGTTTGTATTTCTCCAAATACATCAAGTCCGAGTAGAACTCTCCCATATGCTGAGAATGTATTACAAGTTCAAGCCTGCATCACTCAGTTAAATTCGTGGTTGGGAGACATGAGTGTGTCATAGTGCTGGCATGAAGCAAAGCCTCAGGCAGGTTTAATACTACCACATAATCTTAGCTTTCTGCTCATGGCTGCCCTCATACAGCTGATGGCATACAGTGGGCAAAAACTAGGCACACATTTGTAGACTGTAAACTCAGACCTAACTTTCAATTAATACTAATTCAGTCCTTTTGTATATATGCTTTGTTGTCCAGTGTTTTACCTAATCATAGAAGCATTTTTCCAAAATATCCTCAGCCTTCCATTCCTATCTTGGTCTCCACTGTTTGTATGTTACTATCACTAAAAGCAGTACTTTGAGACATTTCCCTCAAAACCCACTGTTAAATGAAAGCATTCGGTCATCTGTGCTGCTCCAGCAGAACACTCCATCTATGATCATGGTATTCGTGTACAATGTAGATTTATTCTGCCCTCAACTTTTGGGAAACACTACGTGGAACAGAAGTGCTCTGTGCATCCCCCACCAGATCAAGGAAGCACACAGATCACACGGTGTGCAAACCTACTCAGTCATAGAGTCCAAGCAGCTCTGCATCCTCATATGCACAGGGAAATTGTCTGTGTGTTGTATGTCCACTTTTTCAGCCATTCACACCATCCCTTCAGCCATGAATTTGACTTCTAAAGCAACTGCAGAGTAAGTTAAATGCATCCCTCTTCTTTGGGCAAGAATGTGCTTCGTGTAGCTTTCCTGGTCTAACTGGCTGAACCTGCTGCTGGTCCTTTTCTCACCACTGGCTGACAAGAAGAAACATGAAAAATTTCTCATTCACTTCAGAGAGGAAAAAGGTCAGAAGAAAAGGAAAGTGAGTATGAAAGAAAGAAATCACAGAAAAAAAAAGGTAAAAATGAAAGGCCTAAACTGAGGTCAGGAGAAAAATAACATTCATGGGAAAAGGAAATAAAAATACAGGGAAAAAAACAAAGAAGAAGAAGGCAAAAAGGAAAGTTGTTAAAGAGTTACAAGAATTACAAGAATTACAGTTGGTATGATGAAAATAGAAGGGAGATAAGGCAAAATGGTGTTGTAGAGGAAGTGGAGGAGAGACTAACATGGGAAAGATTAGAAGAAAAAGTCTTGAAGGAAGAGAGATACAAAACACATTATGGATCAGAAAAAAAAAGGAAGCTACAATGTTGTCTTCCAAGCTAAACTATTTCACCAGTTCATTGTGTAATGACCATGAGGCTATAAAAATTTCTGTAGCATTTCCAGTGGCCAGCCAGCTCCTTAAACCCAGCTGCTGTTGGAAGCCAGTGTTCTGACATGTGGATAAAGCATAATTTAGCAAAGGAACCCAGTGGCTGGGCAGGCTAACACCAACAAACATCAATGGGTGAAAAAAGAAAATTCAGACCAAACTTCAACCTTTAGGAACCTTTAGGTACCAAAAGCCTGTTTTTTTCTTTCTCATTCCTGAATCCTCCAGTGTAGAGAAACAAACAAACAAAAAAACCCAAAAACAACCCACCAAAACCATACAGCTTTTATTTCATTTTTGAAATATGAAGCACACATCTTATTTAAAGGCAATCAACCAGATAAGTCAGGTAATATGACCAAAAATAACCCTTTCCTGGTCTCCCAGGGCAAGCAACTGAAGGTAAAGTATAATGTTGTTATCCCAATTACTGTACCATAATATCAACAGCCCTTGTTCATAGAGTGTTTTTGTTGACATTCAAGTGACAAAGGGAAGTCAGTTAAAAAGTAGGATTACATGTAAGAGACCAAGTGACACAGAAATTTAGTCCATGGTATGAAGATTAGGTGGGTGTTGATTATATTTTATTCTATAACCTCATGCATGATTCATTACACTGTCCTAGAGACACAGGATTACAAATTACTGAATTTTTCCAAGCTGTTTCACACAGGTATCAGCCAGCTTGATGAAAATTAATATTAATGAAATTAAGGCAAATTATTAGTTCAGGCAATATCTACTGCTATATGTTTGGCATTATGTAATGTAATTAGTACTGATTAAATTATTAATCATGGGAAATTATCAGTCACATTTTGCCTTTTTTTTATACTGATTCCTCTGTGAATAGATGATGACTTTTATTGACTTCTTTGGTTTTAATATTCATTCTAATCATTCAAATCTGTATGTGAAAAAAAAAATTAAATTACAGGCTTCTTTTGAACTGTTGATATAAAACCTAAGTATCCTGAAGTACTTGTACTGAGTTTACTACTACTAGGAAAAAAATAGCAGGATTCTATGGCATGTAAAACAAAATGGGTAGCAGGCAGGACTAACAAATGGTAGCAAATACATGCAATTTTGCTCCCATCCATGCAAGGAAAAACAATTTATCTAATGTTATGAGAGGCCTGCAGTCAACATGCAAGCATTCCAAACCCTGGTATATAATTCCAGAATGTGCCTAGTAATCAATTAATACAACTCCTCCGGAAGGTGGGAAAGTAATTTAATTACTGTCTCACAGTGAGGAATAAAGGTTCAAAGATCCCATCTAAGCCTGTGGAATAAGGCTTCTTCATCCACTCTAAACCCCAGCCACCCTTACATGAACATGTGACAATTCATCCCACTTTGGTTTTTGCAAGACAAAGGAAAACTTTGGTACCTACCTGGGGAGAAATTCCAGTGCATGCCAACCAAATTCCCTGTCTGAATGGACCATTGTGATTAAACAGACCTCAGTCTGGATATAGCTAGAGAGGTTTACTAGAATCCATAGTGGTTAAAGTACCTCTATCTGAAATAATATTGTTTCTCACCCACCTTCAACCTCCCAGATAAAGACAGTGTTACTTTCTTGTCTCATCTCTTGACAAGAACCTGGGCTGCCCTGTGCCTCCCTCCATCAAGGAAAAAAAAAAAATCTGATTTCTAAGTTATAGTTTTCCCCCAGTTTATATTCTATTATCATTACTGCCAGGCAAGTAAATACTAACAACAATTGTCATGGAGTTAATATAACATGACAAATTAACAAATTTACCAACCCAAAATCTCCAAACACAAATTTTCTCCAAGAATGCTGTCTCTTCTTGCCTTATTTTGCCAAACAGCTCTTCCTTTCACCTATTCCCATCTACACTGCATGCACCATCTTTGTGTGACATGGAAATACGCATTCTCCAAAAGCCACTTGAGGATATCTGGATCATTTTACTGAAGCCACTAATTTAAAGCACTGCAAAGAAATTAGTATGTGCAAAAAACTGTCACAGTATCAAGAGCAACTAATGATTGTTTGACGGATATTACCATATATTTTAACCGCTACTTTCTTTCCCACTGGGGACATCTCTTCATGGCTACTCAGATCTTCCCTTGGCTTACTTGCCTCTGTACACACAGGCTGTCCAGACAACCACGTAACATTTCCCTTTTTGAGGTGGTTGCCATTGCTTTCTGGCACAGAACAGTTCTGCTTAGGTATTTACATGATAAACAAACATTACAGCATAGAGACACTACCACACGAGTTCATCCTCTTGTTACTGGCACAGACACTTGAGATTGTGTGTTTCATTTGGAGACTCTGTCAGCAAAGTTGGTTTTTTTTCCCAGCATCTGTAGTCAGCACACATGGTACTACATGGTCCTCAGGTCAGGAAACTTGTTTTATGCTGGTTTCTAACAAAGTGTCTGTTTCAGAGAGCCTATGGATGCCCCATCCTTGGACGTGTTCTAGGCCAGGCTGGATGGGGCCTTGAGCAATCTGCTCTAGTGGAAGGTGTCCCTGCCCATGTCAGGGGATTTGGGCCTGGATGATTTTGTAAGGTTCCTTCTAACCCAAACCATTCCATGATTCAATGATCACCTAGGGAAATTTTTAAGACAGCTAGAGAACAACAAAAATATTTTATTAGCTCAATTTAGCAACAGGAGAGAACCAAATTTAGCTGTAGGTGTTTGATGGGAATGCTGCAGATGAGGGGGTGATTTCTTCCCTGCTCACCCGAGCCTTTTCCGCAGAAAAATCCATCTCTTTGCCACTGTTGCCGCCTGAGTGGGTCCTGTTTGTTCCGGGCGGGCTCAGCACAGCACGGCCCGGCCCGCACTGCCGGCCCTGTTTGTTCCGGGCGGGCTCAGCACAGCACGGCCCGGCCCAGCTAGCACTGCTGGCCCTGTTTGTTCCGGGCGGGCTCAGCACAGCACGGCCCGGCCCGGCCCGCACTGCTGGCCCTGTTTGCCCCGGCAGGCTCAGCACGGCCCGGCCCGCACTGCCGGCCCCGTTTGCCCCGGGAGGCTCAGCACAGCATATCACAGCACGGCCCGGCCCGCACGCAGCCCTAGGCCGCACTGCAGGGCCTGCAAGGGCGGGAAGGTGGCCGGGGCGCAGTACCCTGCGCCTACAGCTTCCCAAGCTGGCGCTGGCTCCTGGGAATGGAGACTGGAAGCTCGCACGAGCCACTGGAACCCTCCCATCGCCACGCATCCTGACAAGGCCCTCTGTCTCACGGACCTC